>JAIPRM010013992.1:0-11029 GCA_025469315.1 Stegophylla sp. TES_Ste_2020
CCCAACGAAAACTGCGCGATCGTTTCGCTTTTTCTCATAGCTAACCTAACCCAAATATATTTTAACTTCCTGAATTGCAATTGACATTTCTTAAAATGTTCAAACATAATCTTCATACTCCTACAGAGCTAAGTAGCATTATTATGATTTAATATTTTTTAAATTTCTTGTAGGTAGTGCACGTGCACTTGTGCACTTACATACGAACCGCCACTGCATTTATGTCTAACTGACCTGAAAAAATCTCGAAAATCGTGAGTCAACTTTTTTCTTCATAACTGTTGGAAAAAAGAATTTCCAAGAAATTCGTTAGTTTTAATTCCCCAGTTAGTTAACCACCCCAGGTCACCCCTTAGCTACCTGCCTGTCATAGTAGATGTGTAGAATTGAACAATAAATAATTTCTTCAATAATACGATTCTGAACGAAGGAAATTAATAATATAAAGAAAAATCAAAGTCTTCATTTTCAATATACCCACCAAGAGTATTTGACCCGAACAGAAAAGAATACCTATTGTGCAAATTATGTCTGACCGAGAAAGCCTGAATTTTTTCTATTGATTTTTCTATGAAGTCAATATTTTATTTATCATTGCTTTACTTTACTTTATATTACTTAACTAGGTACCTATATAATTTTACTTTACTTTCCTTAACTTCATTTCACTTTACTTTGTATCAAGTACTTAGATTTACTATATTTTATTTTACTTACCTTTTTTATCTAATAAATAAAGAAAAGGAAATAATAATTAATGAGAAAAAAAGTGTTAGAAAAAAATATCCAATTTCTTTCACATTTCAAATTTTTTTGAGCCAAAATATTTCTCAGATCATTACTATCTATTTTCACTTAAATTTTCATTTAGATCAAAAATTATGGTTTCTAATTTTTTTTTTTTTTGGCAAATTTTGAGTAGTTTTTCTCAAATTTTGAGAAAACTATAAAGATTTTCAAAAAATGATCTCTCTGAATTATTATTCTAAGTTAAATCCGGTTTCAAAAAGTTTCTAGTTGAGACTTTTAGATAAATATTTCCATACAAAGAAGTGCTCACAGAAAAAAAATTATAAAAAAATAATCATTGTAAAAATATTAGCTTCTTAACTTCGTTCAGAATCTAAAATACACTGTATTTAAAACCACTAGATTAATTTAAAATATTTATATCCTCTTATTTAGAATTCAAAATTTAATTGTAGATGTAAATAGGTGTTTCGTGTCGTATAAGAACAAAATATCTTAGGTACATATTTTCGTTGTCTAGTTCATTTATCTTGATGGTTTTTAAATGCGTATAAAACATAATGATGATTAATTCACTTTCTATACTATTTTGTAATCCAAGACTCGAGTGGCCATGAAATAAAAATATTTTTTGAACGGAGAATAATGGAATTTTTATCGTGGAACCCAAATTATAATATAATACTGAATACATTGTTTAGGCTTGTTCGAAATCGATGACTCAAAAAGATAACACTTAAGCAGCACAACAATTTTTACGGCAGACATGTAATAGGCAGGTTTGGGTTGGGCAGCGGGATAAGGGTTACATTATAGCGGCAGACGAAAATTATTACCCGATGATGTGTTCCGTTACGTGCGTTCATTAACAATACTTTTACAAGACACAGGGGAGTGGAAGCATTTTCAACGTCTCCTCTCGCTCACTTTAGACCACTTGGGCCGCTGTCAAACCCCCAAGGTCCTAATTAACATAAACTGACAATAATCTTTGTATACGTATAGTGTTACCCAATTATGATGCGTAGACCAAGGATGCATTAGTGCGTCTTAAAAAATAAGTTCAACAACCTCACAGATGAGTGGCCTCTAACACTATACACATACACAGTGCATATTATATTATAATTTATTATTGTACGGTTCACAGGCATTAGTACTCCGGGAAGACCACTTTTGGTTACACAGTTTGACTGACTACGATACATTCTTCAACTCAAATGCGTTTTCATGTTATGTAATTATGTTAATTCTTCCGGGTACGCTCTAATACGCAGCCACGACAGAAATTATTATTTACTTATAAGTGATTAATACGAGTCCCGTGAACTCATCCGAAATACAACGAGTTCCTAGGTAGGTTCTCAACTCTAGAAAGTTTGTCGAGGACTCCGTAATTTTGTTCGGTCAGGCTTCACCCTCCGAACTTTTATTTCTAGATATAAATAAATAAATAATAAATAAAAATTATTTGACGACTTTTGCTTTTATTAAAATATCATGTTTCTTCGTCAAATAACGAGTACACAATATTTAAATCCTGTGATACCCGATTGAGGAAGGTCGTTATTGGCTGACCTTTTTGACAACACGATTGAGCTTGGAAAACAAATATTATGCACAAAGTTGTCAATTTTTCACTAATGCGTATGTTGTGTAGATACTAAATATAGGTAATTAATATATTAATTGAAAAGGATTTTGTTATCGATCGATGAGTACGAAAATGTATAATAACTGTTAACTGGGATAAACAGGAAACTAGAATTTTATTTACATCTATTGCACTCAAATATGATTAACTTTTGCTGTAAAAAGACTTGGTCAGATCCAGTCAGATCCAAAAATCATGTTGAAGTCTTAGTTCCCAGCTTCAGATTAATAGGCTTACTATGTAAATAATCTAATAATATGTGATTAAAAAATAAAACCTTAAACGAATAAAAGATTTTAATTTATAAATATTTATGTTCAATGTTCAAATGCAGTTTACTTAGTAATAATCATATTTTATAATACAAAATGGCAATGTCGCACCTATTTTCGTGCTCAATCAAGTTGTGAAAAAGGTCAATCATGCTCATTTGGGTTGTAGCATCCAAATCAATCGATTTTATGAAGAAATAATATAATTTGCTCGAAATAAAACGACAATTATATCGAGCACCTGATGATTTTTCCAAAAAGGCATGCACCGAAATCTAAAATACCTTATTTTAAAATTTTTACACTTACTTACCGAAATAACAGCGTAATATTCAATACCTACCAAAGTTTAATTGACCTGAAAATCTTAAAAACAATTAATTGTTCGAAAATCAAAAAAGATGGACAATTTTAAACAAATAAAGTGGGTAGACGAAAATGATGTGGGACAGCATCCTCCCAAAGCCTCCACTTTTATCACTACAGACGTGTAGATGGTAAAAAAAATAGGTTATGTACCTAACAAGTGTCGGTAGAATAAAGACCACTACTTAAGAAGCCGAATGAATACACTTCATTCCTCGGGTGAGACTTGGTCGATGAGTTAAATTTTAAAGAAACTACAAATAATTTCTTCAATAAAATGTTTTTGAGTGGAGCTTTAGTTTATAAAAGACAATAATTATTATACTTGAAAATTATAAAGTTTATTACAAAAAATGTACTTCGCTCGTCAAGTGAGACTCTTAACGGATGTATTGAATTTTAAAGAAACGATAAATTATTTCTTCAATAAAACGATTCTGAACGAAGAAATTTAGTAATACAATTATAAAATATATAAACTATTTACTATATTGAAACTAATACGCGATGTTACTGTAAATACAATTTTAATACAGTGGTTGTACGTGTTGCAACGTGTTGTCACGAAAACCGCGACAAAGTAACAGCAGTTAAATTGCCAATTGGAAATAGAATAATATGTTAATAAATCGATTAACTATTCGTTTTTATGAAAATAAAGTACAATGTTTTCGTATTATGTGAACCGACTGAATTTATTAATTTTATACTACGATGTATTTTCTTCGTAAAAATAATTGTAGTTAAAATCCTAGTGAAATGTGATCCCGTATTTGTCAGGAGGCCACATAATCAATTCCCTTGTACTACATAACATGAATGTGTACCTACACATTTCTGTACACGTGGTATATAAATCAAAAAAAGTGCGAATACTGTGAGTACAACATTTTGTGCTCAGGAACTAATTGGCACGTTTAGATGCGTTCATTTTCTCATACTAATAGCATTGTACGAAAAAAAAACCGTGGCAATCAAAGGGTTAATAAAACGATTCTTAGTGGAACTTTAATTTATTATGTAATATAATAATTTTCTGTATTTTATTCAGTATGCTAACTATTAAATTGTTATTTAATAACAGAATAATCCATGTCCATTTCATCTTTCGTGTAAATCATCAATTTTGTATAATATATTACATAATAATAAGAGAAAAAAAATAAGATTATTTGAATTTGAGCCGTAATTAATTAAAACAGATGTAAAAATTATTGATTGAGCCAATTTCATAAAAATTACAACCCATACATAACAACATAAAAGAAAAATTTTGACAAAAGAAAATTTTTAAGAGTTTAGATTCTATCTATGTACCAAGTTTCATAAAGATCATTCGAACCGTTTTTTTTTATGTGCATTCGAGTGTATAATTCTATATAAAACTAATGATTTCCGTCGAAATGATAACTATATATGGTTTGAATAAAAAAGTTGAGATTTTTTCAGTACTATTAGTAATATATATGGTATATTTGTATTACATTTTCAGTTCTTAAAGTTAAGATATTACTATTTAAAAACTAATAAAAAAACAAGAAATTTTCAATATATCAAAGTTCTGATTGATCAAATGCTTTTAACGACTTTATGAACTATGTGTGTCGAACTTTTTGTAGTTTATGAAAGTTTCAAGTTCCTAACTTCATTATTTTTGAGTTCATGTTAAAATACAAAATTCATTCAGCATATTTTACTAATTTTGTCATATTTTTTTTTTTTTTTTGTAGTTTTCCCTTATATTTAGACAAAGTATAACAAATTAACCTCTTACTAGTATTACCCCTTTAAAGTACTATCTAGGTGAGATATCTAATCTAAAAAGTTACTATTTGAAACTTTCGAACAATTATAAAAATACTAAAAGTATTCACAGACGAAGAAAAAATATAAAAACAAAAAATAATAAACGTCACTGAAAAAACAACTATCTTTGCTCTCAGCAAAATATGCCGTAAACAAATTTTTTATGAAATCAATTTTAGTAATTTAACTATAACTCCCAAACTTATAAGCTAAGAATATGATATTTCCACTCATTATCAACAACAGTATTATACAAACGGGAAAATATTTAAAAACAAAAAATTTACCACTTTAGTAATGAATGTAGAATTTTGGAATTACATTGTTTTTTGTAATTTTTTATCTAATAACATTATTAATTCATGCTATTATAATCTATCTCTTATATATGCCTAATAAACCTGTAAAAATTCGTATATTATGAGTAAACATTTTTTTTTTATTAATACCGTATTACATATCTATCATTTTCAGAACTAGCTAAATGCCTCCATTGATTTTTTTCCCTTTATAGTAATTTTTGAATAAGAGTAATGTACTTATTATTATTTAAATTATATGTAATATGTCAATTTTTAATGTGTAACATGCAAATTATATTTACTTCCAATGATGAAACGTTTACTTAAGTATTTACGAATATTTGTAAATTTTATATAACAAATAGGTATGAATATATGGAAATTCCATACGGTTCTATCATAGCTATAAATGCATGTTGTAGGTAAGTACTCGTATACGAACACACAAGCCACACAATTATATTCTTTGGCTACAGTACAAGGGGCGTGATTTTGATGGGAATAACATGTTTCGGGAGGTCCTTGAAATATCCTAGACCTGTATTCCAATTATGTTGCTTGGGGATCAGTATAAAAGAGAATGTTTTCTACAAGAAATTATTTAGTTTGTTAAAATGGACGCCCCAGAGCTGTACGTCAAGGAAAACGGTATGCAACGAAGAGATGTGTATGATATAACTGGCGCATTTTTAGAAAAAATGAAGTGGAAACCGAACGAAGTGATCTTAGATCTGGGATGTGGACCAGGTGACGTTACTTCGAATATTCTTCATTCGCTTTTGAAAAACAAAATCGAACAAATGGTTAGTATACGTATTGAGATAATTTGATTGAAATGAAATTTCACGAACAGTTTTTTTCAAATAATACCTAGTAATACTAAATGTGTCGTTTCAGATCGGCGTTGATAAGTCGGCGGAAATGGTGAACTATGCCAAAAAATATTACAAATGTTCCAAGATCGATTTTAAAGTTCTCGATATCGAAAATGCTAACGATTGCGCTGACTATACAAGTGCCTTCGACAAAATATTTTCGTTCTTCTGCTTTCACTGGGTTGAAAATAAAATCGATGCTTTGGCCAATATACACTCGATGTTGAAACCTGGAGGTGAAATATTAGTATACTTTTTGTTGTCTAATCCGTTATTCGAGTTATATAAACTTCTGGATGAAGAATGGCAAAAATACATTAAAGTAAGCATTTAGCATACCTATTGGCTATTATATTGAAATTTAGGTATAAATACCGATATATTTCTCTATTTTTTGTACAATTTCTAATGATGAATCCATTTCTACGTGGTTAACTTTATGAAATTAAGACAAATCAATAAACAGTAAAATTATTAAGCCTTTTAATAATAATTATAGATTCTTAACGAAGTGAAGAAGCTAATGTTTTTACAATGTTGTTTATTTTTTTTGTGAACACTTTCGTATGAAATTACTAAACTTGTTCAAAAGTTTCCATCGTCAAGCCTTTGAAACCTAATTTGCCCCAATAGATTGTACATTAAAAATGTAATTTTTCAAATTTCTCGATTCCTTAATTTTTCTGGAGGGGAAAAACCATCCAAAATTGTACAAAAGGCTCAGAAACCATCATTTTCAAATCCAATTATAATGAAAATTTTAACATGAATAACAATAATAAGAGAAACATTTTGACGCAACAAAATGACAAAAAAGTGTGTATTTTGCTCGTCAGGGCAGAGGCGGATCCAGAAATTTTTCAAGGGGGGGGGTAGTTAAAATGTATCCAACAGATACTATTCATACTTAATAACATACTTTTTAATATCACCATTTTAAATTTATTCTTACAAACTAGATAAGGTAAGATAAAGTTTTTATTATTATTTATTATTATTAGTGTAGGTACCTATGGTCTTAAGTGTAGTTATCTTGTAATAAATCGTCATGCCAAGCCCCGATTGACAGTTAATCATAATTCTTTTGGACAGTGGGTAAGTTATTATCGTTATAACGATACATAAAGCTGAATATAACTAGTATTTCTCACAAGTCACAATGTAATACATTTTTGTATAATAAGCTTAAAGGAGGGGTATTTACCCTATTACCCCCCCTTGGATCCGCCACTGCATCAGGGTGTTCTTCGCATGTCGAGTGGGCTTCTCTTGACGGGTGTATTGAATTTTATAGAAACAATAAATCATTACTTCAGTAGAACGATAAATTTTTCTTCAATATAACGATTCTGAACAAAGGAAGTGATAATAAAAAAAATAATAAAAATGCGAAATATTCGGACTGCTGGGTTAAAATCGAACCCGGCCATTGCCGCGACATTTCGCGTCATAACGGTATCGTCGTACCAGTGCTCCACAAAAACATTGTGAAACGTACCTTTCAAATAGTACGTATATAGTATAATAACCGAAAATATTGAATTTTCAAAATAGAATAAAATAATTAGAAAACTATAGATAACTGTAGATTTTATTTCACACCATCGTATTCAGCGTCGAAAAATCTATAAGATAGCGAAAAAATATTACCTACCAAACATTTGGGAGTTAATTAGAAATATTATAAGAATTCGTCCGTATATTCTCCGATTTTTTTTCAATCAAACCCTTGTAAAATGTTTAATTATTCATCCGTAAGAAATTTTATTGCACTAAAATATTTGCAATGAAATTTTCTATCTAGACACCACATTTCAAAACAAATGGTCAGGCCAATTTTCTTTTATGTATGTTAAAGTGCGTAATTTTAGGTAAAACTAACGAATTTAGTCGAAATTCAAAAATTAAACGGTCATAAAAAAAAAAAGATGACTTGCGATTTTTGAGAATTTTTCAGGTACCACTTAAATATTTATGTCAGTGAGATCATATTGAATTTTCAAGTCTCATTATCAAAAATGAAAAATTTTAATACAAAAAAAACTAACAAAAAATGAAAAATTTCCGAAATTTTCAAAATGCTGTACTTTACTCAAAATTGATCAAATCTTTTTGAAATTTTTATGAAATGTTCTCGTAATTATTTTTAATAGTTGATGAAAATCTTTAGGTGCATTATTTTAGAAGTAATGTCAAAAAGTAATTTGCAATTTTACGGAAATTCCGGTAATTCCGGTAAAAAATTAATCTTTTGCCACTTTTTATCAATTTTTTGACAGATTTTCCCCGTTTTTGGAAGAAGTATTAAGAAATTGGAAAAATGACCTCTCTAAAGTACCATCTGATTATGACTCCGGTTCTATTGACATACAAATTGAAACTTTTGGACAAGTTTTTCTATACGAAAAAGTGTTTCCAGAAAGAGAAAACAAATATAAATAAACATCATCATAAAATCATAAGCTTCTTCACTTCGTTCAGAATCTAAAATTGAACATTTTCTTCTAAAACTTTTACTCATTAGGTTATTTTTCCTTTCCTTTATTTATTAGATAAAAAAAGTAAAGGTAAGTTAAGTAAGGTAAAGTTAAGTAAAATAAAGTAAAGTATAGTAAAGTATAGTAAAATAAAGTAAAGTAAAATTAAGTAAAGTAAGGTAAAGCAAAGTATAGACAAGAAAGCCGGATATAATTCACACCACGAGTATTTTTAATTTTTTTGGTCAGATACTCTTGGTGGGCGTGTTGAAAATGACGATTATTATTGTTTTTTATATTATTAACAATCTTAGTTCAGAACCGAATTACTGAAGAAATGATTTATCGTTCCTTTAAAATTCTAAATACCCACCAAGAGTATCTGACCCTTGTTTATATTTTACTTATTATTGCTTTTTTTTTTAATAATTGTGTTTGGTTATAATTTTATTAAATTTGTAAAACATAAATGGAATTACATTTAGTTCTAATACAGATGATTTTAAAGAATGCAAATTTAACGATAAACATAATTATAATAATCATGTTGTTCTCTTGTGAAAACCACGTTATTTAATGTATTATCTCAAAAAAATTTAACTGAATTATTGAAATTCGAAATTAATATTAAAATTTATTTCTCTGGTCCAAAAACTACTATATTTAATTTATTTAATTCAGTCAGAAAATGCTTACTTTTTATTTTTAATATTAGTATGTATACAAATAAGTTAAATAATCATAATTTTATCAAAAGTGATTTTTTCTGATTAATTATTAATATTTTTTTTTAGATTCTACCGCTAGTTTCTCAAAAGGTTTATTCGCAAGACGAGATGAAATCTTTTTTCATACAGGCTGGATTTCAGATTATTTATATAGAGTCAAACGTGAAAAAATATACATTTCCAGACTTCTCATCAATTTTAAGTAAATTTTTGACATTATCTTTTATAAGTTGTATACTGGGGCAAAAATTAGGATAATGACTGGGGCAATAACCCCCTTTTTCGTCTTAGGAAATTGTTTACATGATATTATAATATACATTTTATGTCAGCAGAAAATACATATATTTGAATGTTGTTTTTTTCAGAAGAAATCAATGTACGAATTTCGGTTTATAGACATTAATTTTATAAAGTAATTTTTAAATATAAATTTAAATTTATTATTTAAATTAAAAAAGGGCGTACTTCAAACCTTAGAGTGATCTTCGCTCCTTGGATGGGATACTGGAATACTCTTGGTGTGTGCATTAATTTAAAAAAAAAAAAGATATTTCTTCAATAAAATGATTCTGATTAAGTTAAATGACACTAAAAAAATTGTCGATTAAGTTATATTGAACAAAATTTGTTATATTGAACAAAATTCAAAATTAATGTTATTTAATATGTTGGGTACTCGATAATTTTGTGTGTGTGTGTGTGTGTGTTTGTGAAATGTTTTTTTAAAAATGAAAAAAAGCAATAAAATTTGTTTTTATAAATTCATAAATCGTCAATTTTTCTGTTATTAATATACTCGACATTTTGGTATTATTATGATTATGGAAATACTTGGGTTTCGAGCTATTTATAGATTTGACTATATTTTTCAATAATTCGTCGAATAAAATTCACAATTTTGTTCAAATATCCAGTAATAGTCCAAACTATTAATTAATATGAAAGTAATCTATGTTCATTTTTATTTATAGTAGATTATTTATATCATTTAATATTTGTAGTAATTTTCCCGTACTTTTTCAAATTTTTTAGATTCTAAACGAAGTAAAGAAACTAGTGTTTTTACAATGACGTTTATTTTTTTTATTTTTCCATTTTTTTCCCCCTTTTTTTCTTTTCTTTCTTTTTCTGTAAACACTTTTTGATATGGATCTACTTGTCCAAAAGTTTCGATCAACAACTTTTTAAAACCGAATTCGGCTCTATCTGCTACTTTAAAAAAGGTAATTTTTTGAATTTCTCAATTCTTAATTTTTTTTTGAAAAAAACTACCCAAAATTTGAAAAAAAAAAAAAGACTCAAAAATCATCATTTTTTGATCCAAGTTATATGAAAATTTAAACTTTAAACATAGATAGACGATAATATGAGAAACATTTTGGCTTAAGAAAATTTTGAAAATGTAAAAAGAAAAAGTATGACATTTTTCTTACGCTTTTTTTCTCATTAATTTTAGATTCTGAACGTTAGTGAAGAAGCTTATCTTTTTACAGTGATGTTTATTTATTTATTTTTTTTCTTCCTCTGTGAACACTTTTTCGTATAGAACTACTGGTCCAAAAGTTTCGATCAGTAACTTTATAGATCCAAAATCACACCCAGATGGTACTTTTGAGAGGTCATTTTTCAAATTTCTCAATATTTTTTTTAATAATGCGAAAAAACTGATAAAAAATTTTCAAAAAACGGCAAAATATGCAATTACCGCAATTTCCGTAAAATTGAAAATTACTTTTTGACATAACTTCTAAAATAATGTAGCAAAGAACTTGAAATTTTCACCAACCACTAAAAAT
>JAIPRM010013993.1:0-11029 GCA_025469315.1 Stegophylla sp. TES_Ste_2020
GAAAATAATTTAGTTTTAAGGTTGCGTTTTAAATCTCAACTAGCGTTTAAAACGATTCGTTTTTAGAACTTTGTGACCTAGTCCGTGTGTACTTACTAACTACTACTACTACTACGGTTAATCAGCACTAAAAACACAAAAATCATTTTCTCGAGGGCATGCTCGACACGGTAGACGACGACGAAATGAAAATACACTCATCGTTTCTTTCTCTCTCTCTCTCTTTCTCTCTGGAGACGCCCATAAGCACGCATTGAATTATTATTTAAAACAGTAAAATGTTTTACGAGATCACGACTGAGACGACCGTGAATTCGATTCTTCACGCACAGGTCTGCGATTCATCGTCTTTGCTGATAATATCGTAGATCAGTATTTCTCAACCGGTGTGTCGCGACACTCTAGTGCAGTGGTTCTCAACCTTTTTTGATTTGGGTCACCCTTTACCGAGATATTTCTCCACCATGTCACCCTACTATTAAACTAATCAGTAGGGCTTGGATATATTGTATGCTTTAAAGTTATAAAATATATTTTTATGCATCAAAAATGTTTAAATATACTTTAATAAAATTTTTTTCTCCTTCTGAAGTACTTTTATTCGAAATACGTTTAAATAAAATGTCAAATTACAAGTATAAAGTATACTATGTCAAAATAGTTAATTTCTTTTAAATTTTTGAAGTATAAATTAAAAGTTTTAGGCTTTTACTTAATGATTAGGTATAACGTTTTTCTCATAATAATCTGGTAGTCGACAGCAGCTGTCTTAATCAAGAACTATCGCTCAAATAGTTAGATTTTTCTCATATGATCAATTTAGGTACGTAAAGCAAAAGTACATCATTTAGTTGTATTAAAAATAAGATTATTTTTTTTCATAATTTGTTAAAAATGTTTATATGATTAAAAATCATATTTATTTTTAATTAATTACCAAAATAATCAGAAAACCACATATAAGACTTTATCATCGTAAAATATGCTCTAAAAACTGAACATTTCTAAAATATGCAAAAATAGTAAACAGATTTTGTACACTAAACTATCATACAGAAAAAATATGAAAATTCATACACATCCGAGTAATCAGTAATTTGTAGTCAATGACGTACCTACTCAAAATTTTTTAACAGTAGGGGAAATATGGATGGATGAGCGAGAAAGAAATTTAAAAATATAATGTAGCCTTTGAGAAGTATAGATCCTGTATTAAGGTTTATATTAAGGTTTAAATAGATTTTTTTTTATATTTCAAAAAATTTTCTCAATTTTTCTTTTCCTTCAGGATTGAGCGTTACCCCTACACTGGGTTTATGTCACCCTAAGGTGACATGTCATCCCGGTTGAGAACCACTGCCCTAGTGTGTCACGCATTACTGTTAGGTGTGTCACCAAAAAAATTGTTTATTTATATTTTAGAGTTTAAACTATATAAACCTTAAACTGTAAAAAAAAAAGGTTCACACTACACCATATCACAAATATCTCACTGAATTTTTTTATGAAAATATAATAAAAAAATCTTTAGCTATGTTAATTTATAATTTTAAATTCTGGATAGAGCGAAAAAGCAAGTGTTTTTACAATGATGTTTATTTTTATTTTTGTAAACACATTTTGTACCCTATCCAAGGATCGAAGATACATAGTGCTAAGTAAATCCGGCTTTTTTTTTTTTTTGATAAAATGTTAACACGTATAGGTGTAATAATTTACATTGATAATAATTATTTTTTCAAAAATACAATAATTGAATTAAGTGTGTCACCATTTTTATGGATCTAAATTAAGGTGTCGCCGTATATAAAAGGTTGAGAACTACCGTCATAGATTTAACATAGTAGAAGTTTCGCAAGATGTCATATACTTTTTGTTATTATGGCGGCGTAATCCGTGAATGTCGTACCGGAAAATAACTGAGCTGTCACTGGAGAGGGACAGCGGTAGTTATCTTTTTTTTTTTTTGAAACTACAATAAAACGTTAGAAAAAATTCCTCGAAACGAATATCAATTATATTTTTCCCTGTGATAAATTTCATTTTTTAAAATACGTCATCAAAGCAATGGAACACGTGACTAGTTATTACGAAATGATGACGACACTCACAAGTATTAAACTATTGAGCATCAATTATAATTATTTTTGCAATTAACCTATATTTATTTTCACGTAAGCACTCAGATCCTTTGGTCTGCTCAGTGGTTGAAATTGATCGAAACAAGTCGGAGGAATGAAATTAATCTATTTAGTTAATTCCTATAAAAAAAAAGAGAAAGAAAGAAAAAGAAAAAAATGGGAAGGATGACTTTTTACTCGTATAAATGATTCAGTAGTGGCTTAAAACAAAATATGCAAATATATAATTAGTTTTATTCAACCTCTCTTGGAGACGGTTTATGTATAATAATTTATATTATTTATCTCAGATAATTTGTATAGCTGTTATATGTATTGATAATAGTATAAAATTAATCATCCATATCTTTGGTTATAATTGACTACCAAGTGAATACCTACGGAATTTTCGCGTCTATTGCTAAAAAAGTAGATAAGAAAATATTTCTAATTACAAAAACATAAATTATTTTAAGATATTAAAAAATATACTTAAATTTAAATAAATACCTAAATACATTAAGTATAAAATATCATAAATTAAAAGAATTATAAAGTTAAAAAAAAAAAACCGGATATATTTGGTACCATGTGTATTCTTCCCTCATCGGGTAGGATACTCTTGTTGGGTGTGTTTAATTTTAAAGAAATGATAAACCACTTCTTCAATAAAACAATAAAGTGATTCTGAGCGGAGCTTCAGTTAATACACAATAATAATCATCAGTTGTGCATGAGGTATACTTAAAAAATGAATTGAAAACATTTTGGACTGAGCATGGTGTCCTCCCTCCTTTTGTTGCGCCATTGAAATAAATCAGTATCAACAAAATTAAAGAGGAACTGACTCCATTTATATTTACAAAAAATTTACATATTATTATGTTGAAATTTATGTAAATCGATGTACTTAGTTTGGGTAGGTCTTAAAGCATGTTTTGGATCGACTTGTTACATCATTCCGACACGTGCTTTTAATTTGCCCACAAAAACGCATCTGGACACGTCGTGGGGTCTGTATAACGTTCGGTTTGATTGAATATACACATCAAGTGTACCACTGCATTATTAGCCTGTGTCTTATATATACTTGATACAACGTTGCGTGGAATTTTAAAAACTGAAAGAGTTTAATCATAGTAGTCAAAAAGGTTTTGACGATATGATCGTGCTCAATCGTGTTCTAATCAATATTTTTGAATTTTTTATGAAGTATTCGTGGGATTATTTGTAGTAGTTTGTAAAAATTTCAAGTTTTTAGCTCCACTATTTTTCAAGTTGTCTCAAAAAATTAAAATCAATTTTGTAAAAATCCAGCTTATGGCACATTTTATTGTTTTTTGTCAATTTTTCAGTAATTTTTCTTTATGCTTCAAAAAACGATTAAGAAATTAAAAAAGACTTCTAAAAAGTACCAACCAGAAACAATTTCTGATCCAAAAAGTTGATAAATGAAACTTTTTAACCAGTATTTCTACCCGAAAAAGTATTTTCATTCATGGAAGAAAAATGATACATAGCTTTGTAAAACCAATACATTTTTCGCTCAACTCAGAATCCAAAAATGATTGATTTTTCAAAATTATAGAAGGATTGAATAAAAATAAGTGAGGGTTTGGAAAATTCTAACTAAAATAAGTAGAAGGATAATATGGAATCTCCCTCTTATTCCTTTATCTTAACCACTAGTACTTAGCACCAAGGATATGCAAACAACCGGTTGATAAATAAACTAAAAAAAATATGATTTCATTTATACTTACGGCGGAATAATTTAATAAACTATTTGGTAAATATTTTTATATTTACCTACAGAGCATAGCTTATATTATATAAAACTGTAGATTGTAGGTAAATCTGTGGCAGTTTAAATAAATGTATCAATAAACAATTGGTGGACTATCCGTAAAATTCTGGAATTAGCCAGTGATAATGGTCGCAGTCATGATAAAATATATTTTGTCATGCCCACAATGACAGACTTATGCATAATAATTGTTAATAAATATCGTTGTAATCAGCAACAACGTTTGTTTTTGGGATGATTTACGTTGAATATTAGATATTAATATTTACTATTTATATATTTATTTATTCAGTTTTAGCTTTTATGGTTTTTCTAATGTGGTTAAAGCATTAAATAAAAGGTATTATGGAAGTTATTATGAAATTTTGTAAAGCTAATGTCATAATTATTATGTTTTAGGTACCTACCTACTTTTATTTTATAATTTAAGGGAGTAAATATCAAAGGAATTATTATTGTTTTTAATTATTATTACTATCGTTATCCTTAGTTAAATTAAAGGTTTTTGTTAGTTGTTTATTTCGTATAAAATTTTGTAGTATAATATTATATTAAATATTGTACTTTTAGATAAATATTTTTACCTAATCGAAAAAGTTAAAGAATACAGTTATATTAGTAGTGAACAGAGGGTGGTGAGGGCACAGACCCGCATGGTTATATTATTTGCAATTTTTCATTTAGAATGATATTTTTTAATTTCCAAATGAGCTCTACTACTTTATGTTTTCAATTCGAGCTGTGAGTAGAGGGTGGATGAAGCTCATTATGAAATGAAAACGGAACAGTGTATGGTGATGAGTTCTCACAATACACTATTCATCATCATTGATAACAAACGTCAAGGAAAATGTGGCCTGTTAATTAAAAACATTTTCGTTTAATTTGTAAATGACGTACGTGTATAGTAAAATGTATTTTACTAATTTTCCTCGTCCAACAAACGTGAAATATTGACGCGTTTTTCAATTAAGTTTCATGTCGGATGTGTCCTCTGATCGGATCGCGGGTAAAAATACACGAAAACATAATACATATATTACATAAAACGTATGTATTTTTTTAGAATTATTTTTTTTGTTTTTCGATCAGGGTAAAACTAATTAACGGTTTTATATATTTTATTTATTTTTTTTCATTCAGTCGAATTTATATTTACAACTGGAATTGTATGAAAAAAAGACGTTTGACCACTGACTGATGTGTGTTGTACACGATACTGTTGATATAAATTGAAATGGACCCAGTGTAGATCTGATGATCTGCATCATTTTTTTTTTTTGGGGGGGAGGAGAATGGACAGTGGAAGAAAATGGAATCTGATTTTTGGAGGAAAATGGTCTCACCGATTTTTTCATTATAGATCAGAGGTGCCTATCCGGTGGTATACAAACGTTATTATTCAAGAAGTAGGTACCTACGTAACTGTGCAAAAAAAACATTTGTATAAATTATTTCCTTTTAAAAATAATCGGATAGCATTTTTTAAATTTTTTTTGAAAAAATAAAACACAGAAGTAAGCTCGATATTGAAAATGATTTACGAAGGAAAACAAATAATCAAGCCTGACATTGGTGTTCTGTTTGAAAATTAGCACACTATTTTACTTGTATAATTTACATACTTTTTAAAATTTATTCGTACAATACGTGCATTGTACATACAATATATAACGTTAAATTTAACACATAAACTTCATAAAATTTTAGATTTTGAATAGAGGGAAGAATCTAGTATTTTTTATTATATTAATTTTTGTTAAATGTTTATCACTTAATTTAGCTTTAAGTACGTGTACACCTGTACACCCATTGGCGTGCGCAAAACATTTTTACTGCTTTATGGGGTGCATAACATTCAAACTACGTTTTACGTATCAATAATAAGCTAGTGAAAAAAAATATTGGAATTTTATTTTACTTAAAGATAATTATATATTTTAATAGATAAGTATTTACATTTATTTTGTACTGATTGAATGTATAATTTATACTAAAGCATTTTTTGTTCAATTAGTTCAAAGTAGTTAATTATGTATGCAATAACGCCATAAGTTATGATTAGTTATGGAATATACACATAATATTATTAAGACACATTTGTTATTTATGGGGTACTTTATAGGAAATATGCATGACATTTTCTGAAATTCTTACAGTTTAATATATTAATTTAGATATATTTTAAAAGTAGTATAAAAATAGTCTTTTGTGTGTAGTATTTTTAATGTTATGTAATCATGTAATTTTTTTATCTAGCTAGTAGTTTTAGATTATATCTAGTTTAATTATTTATATGTTAAAATTATATTTAAAAAGAACTCGTATGTTTTGAAAAATTTAAAATCTTAAAATGGCTCCCTCAAAATTTTTTACATTTGTAACATAATTTTTGCCTTTAAACCACCACCTTGCAATTCAATAAAATTCCAGTCTCACTTTGTAATCATGTTTTTCAGTGCTACACCCTGAAATTGTACTTTTCAATTTTTATGGATACCTTTAATAGATTATAGATAGTAAGTTCTTAAAACAAAATTGTCTTGTATTTATATGCCGATTGAATAGTCATATAATCTCGCAAGCCATTAAAACTAGAGAGCTCGGTTGTCATTGCACTGTCTGACCCTCCTTAATTACACTACTGAATCATAGTGCAAAATGACCATCATATTAAATATTGTTACTATGTCGGTACCTAAAATCGCACGTACCGTTGGGCAATTAAATTTTTTTCTTTTTGTAACCGTAAAAAAACTTTCTGCCGCAATGTGTTCCTTCAAAAGTAATGCAAACGTGATGATGCTCATTCATACAGGTGATTAGAACTACGGGGAATTATAAAAAAAAAATCATGCGGTGCAAAATAACTATATTTCTAGCATGCGCAAAAAATATACTCAAAATGCAAAAGTCGACAAATTGCAAAGGAAAAAATAAAAGCAGGATAAAAATAAACAAAATCATAACTTTAAAAATGTGAGTCATAAGTACGCTTTATTGTTACACAATAAGTAATTCTCTGCAAATATTTTAACATACGGTGTGAAAACATACGATATTTTTGATTAATTAATAAATTTTAAAATCGTTAATTTGAATCGACTTGAATTCGAACCGAGACGCTTTTCTTAAAACAGTCTTTTGTGGTCTCGCACTGTTAATACAATTTATTAATATTATAATAATTTTTCGAAAATGCATATCGGTATAGCATACTATAATAATGCGTACTGCGGCGCTCCACGTATTATCGACCCGTATATAGGAACTACAATAATAATATTATCATAATAATACGTAGGAGGAGCTTGGGTACGTGTTATTTAAAAATTAATAATACAAAATACAAAATTGTCACGCATGCAGTTCATGCGAAACACAACGAAAATAAATAAAAAATATAAAAGCTATCAGCACAACGCTATAATATCGCGACGGCCGCTGCAATACCGCGTGACTAAAAAACTACGGATTTATTGGAAAGACAATTTTGTCAGTTAATTTGCTCATCAAGTAGGTATGATTTGGAAAAGAATGAAAATATTGAAATACGTGATATTGAAGAAACTTACTGTAATTTTCGAGAAGGATTACTAATTAACCGGTATACAAGACTATAACCCCTCACGGATAAAATAATCTTATTTTCGAGGTATTGCAGTGATTGTCGCGATATATCATAATATAATATATTTTACGTATTCATATCATATAGTAAGCGTATTTTTAGTTTAATTAAATAATAATACAAATTATAATAAAAATAAATACATTACAGACTATATAAATGGTATCGTTAAAATTTAAATAGTTAAAATATTAATAATATACAGTTCGTTAAAACCCCTTTAGTGATTCGTACGGCAGTGCACAATCACTAAAACGACTGTAATCATTAATGCAGCGAGGAGGGGGGGGATCAAATGTCATGGGTGAATTTTAATCTTGATAATATAATATTATAATACAATATGTTACCGGCAAAAATTAGTTTATATAATACATTTTGACCGAATCGAAATTGAGAATTGACCTCGTATAGTACGACTTGTCTATAGTATACCTATCGTTATGACACAATTTATATTTTATAACAAGTAGAAATAGGATATTGATAACCGAAAGAACACTTTAAAATGCTCTAAAATTCTAAAAAAAAAAAAAAAAAAAAAATCAAAAATTTAATTTTTAAATAATTGAGCATTGTTAATGCATATATAGGTATACAAATTTAAAATGTTGAGTTACTCAATATAAAAAAAAGCTATTATAATTTCGGGTGTTCCTGATTCCTGATTTTATCGACTAATATGGGAAAAGTATGGCTTTTATAATATGAGCTTAAAATAATCGAAAATAGGTTTGAATGTAAAATAATTAATGTAATATTGTAAAAAAAAAAAAGATGTAAAATTACAAAAATATTATTCGTTTTATAACAATACTAACAAATTCCAGTAAAAAAATCCAACAGTCATCAAAGTCCTATCTCTAGTTACTATGAAATACTGATCTATAACGTTGCATACTCCCTGCTTGAGTTTCTGAATTCTGTAAAACGTCTTGACTTTAGGCACATTTTTCTTAGGTAGAATTTAACAATTTTCCGGTAACATATTATACATGTCGAGTAAAACCTTTTCCGAGTGTTTTCGCTCGTTTTTATTATATTAACTTCAGAAGTGCATCAATTTAATAATAATGAGTGCATGGTAGCCGCATTAATGTTTACACTTTATTTGGTTCTGTTTTCCAAAAATAAAAACAATAACTTGATGTATACTTTTCGAAGTTATAATTGTTCATATAAATAAAATTGCGGTCGAGGAAAGACGGAAGAAGCGTACACAGGATTTATTCAAGTCTCAAGATGGGTAGTGAACAATACGTTTTTTTTAATATATAAATTAACCAATTGAGATCACTGAGTAATCGATTATACCATGCGAATATAAATGAACAAAACGATGTTCAATTGATTTCATTTTTTACTCGCCAGTGACTACAACTGGTTCGAAATTTGAATAATTAACATACGGAAAAGTATCTATTCAGTGCAAGAGACATGCAGCACACGATTAATGTCCACGAGAGAAATTTAAATCGTTTTGTAGTATTTACCTTGAGGGAATTCAATAGATTTTTTAAATTGTAATATGGAAAAATAAATCCAATACTTTTGCCAATCGGTCATAACGAAAAAGCAATAGAGTCTGAAAAACTCTCGCGTTTCATTCGAATCTTATTTACCGGCGTTGCTAAATTTAATAACGTATTTGATAACAAAAAAAAAAAAAAAAAAAATGTAAGTGTTTTCATATCAGTCGAAATCGTATTTCTCATAAAAAAAAATATATGTATAGGTCGTATAAATGTCACTGTAATCGATTTCTAGTAAAAATATATTAAATAAAGTCCGCGCAGGATCCGTCTTCTGTATGTGGATACTATGTGTACGTATAAATCGTAATCATCTCTAGGAAATGTTATAATCTTCGGGTGTCTTTTCATTGTTTTATTATCTATTTGTTTTTTGTTTTTAGAAAATGTACCCAGCCGATACGCATTGAAAATCACGGGGTGAAAAAATAAAAATAAAAAATAGTAATGAAAATTAGAAAAATAGATAAATAATAATAATAATAATACCAATATACAAAAAGTTCGGTATTGTGTATGTGCGTATGTATGTGTGTATGTGTGCAGGGACGTAGCCAGGGGTCGGGAGTCAATGAGTTGTAACTATATTTTCGTAGTATCAACTAATATAGTTCAACACTATGATGTACTAAAACACAACGTTATCAAGACGTCATTTTCAGGGGGTAATTCTCATATCACTGAAAGAAGAGCTGCTGGGCTACCAGGCTGCTGGTTAGAGAATATTAATACATTTTTTTTCTGCTCATTTAAGATTCTTGACAATTTTTCCTTATTGTGTTTATTGAATTTTATAATGTTTCTGAACATTGCTGGCAATACATTAGCCGGGCAAATGTACAGTACAATGTGTAAAGAGGTGTTTAACATTTGTTATTAATTTTAAAATTTTATCAGAATTATTAAAGTTTATTAGTATATTATAAGAAATCGGTGTGCAAATTTAAACTGGCCCTGGCTACATCACTGTGTGTGTATGTGTGTGTGTGTGTGTGTGATAACTCGCATGAGTTTATACCGTGCTCTCTCGCTGGTGCAGTTGGTGATGGTGCTGGAGTTGCTGGAGCCCGGGTTGGGTGGCCAGCAAGAGCGGTATCTCAGCCGACCGGTCGTGGTGCTGTTGCTGGTGGTGGTGGTGGTGGTGCTTGTTGTGGTTCTGGTTCGGATACCGGCCCAGCGTCATGGTGCGCACCTGCTGTTGCTGCGGCATCGGCGGCGGTGGCTGGTAGTGCGAGTGATGGTGCGCCGGATGAGCAAACTGGTGATGGTGGTGGTCGAGGTGCACGTATTGAACTTGTTGCGGCCCACCGCCGTTGTGCCGGTGGTGCTGCATCAGCAACGGTTGTTGTTGTTGTTGCTGCTGGTAATGCTGGTGGAGCAGCATCTGTGACGGCGGCGGTGGTGGCGTCGGGCACATGAGATTCGGGTACGCCGTTGGTGAGCCGACCATCGCGGTTGCCGCGTCCACGGTGTACATCTGTTGTTGCTGTTGAGGCATCATCGTCGGCGGGGGTGGCATGAGTCCGCGAGCCTGCAACAAATTAGTTGTTGTTAGTTAGTTATTTAGGTTGGCGGTGAATTGATCGCCGGTGAATTGATCGTGGACACAATTGATCGTAGGTGCAATCGATCGCCAAAATAAAAACTTATTTATATATAATAATGATGTTTTCAGCTTGCCGAATCTATTTATCATTTAATGGATTTTCATGACTTTACAGTACAAAATAAAAACCTATTTATTTATAATCTATTTATTGTATTTTATACTAAAAAAAAAAAAAAAAATAAATAAATACCTAATAATTTGAGTATAAAATATACCTGTTTAAAAATATGCATACAAAATTGTATTTTTTCATGTAAAATATTAATGTTAGTATATAATATGTAATAAATTGTGTTAAAATAATAAACCATTAAATTTGGAGTTGAAAAT
>JAIPRM010013994.1:0-11028 GCA_025469315.1 Stegophylla sp. TES_Ste_2020
ATTGTCAGTCGAGTTATTTATTTTTATACATTTATACTAAACAAATCGTCGGGGCGATTGACGCGCACCGCGCGCATACAAAACACACCGCTACTTGTTTGGGATACACCTACTGATAAGCGCCGCCACCGCCGTGCCAATTTATCTGGCAACGACTGTAATCTCGTTCAGAATCGTCTTATTGAAGAAATGATTTATTGTTTCTTTAATTCAATACACCCGTCAAAGAATCCCACCCGTCGTGCGAAGTATGTCCCGCTTTTTTAGGATTGTGAGTATAATGAAATGCTTAAAATATTAACATGAATATGTTAATAAAAATAATATACACATATAGTTGTAATCGAATTTTGATTAAATAAACTTTTAAATTTAGAATTTATATGAAACTGGTAATTTTTATATAAAATAGTTGTTTTCTTTCATAGAAAACGTTATAACTTTTAAAATTTTAAATATTCACAATATTTTATATTACAAAAGATTCCTCGAGTGTTTTCCTACACTTGGAATAATTTTCATGAAAGTTGAATCTATGTATTATTTTTCACAAACCAATAAATTTTAGAATTGTTGCTCAAATGACGGTTCATCCTAATAATTAGGATACCCAAAATTTGTCAAAAAACACTCGAAAACTATCTTTTTTTTTAATCCAAGCTTAATGAAAATTTAAACATTAATAGACAATAACATGAGAAATAATTTGGTGCAAAAAAATTTGGGAAATATGAAAAAAGTTTTGAATATTTTTTTTCTTATTGATTTTTTTTCCTTTTCTATTTTATTAGGTAAGAAAGTAAAGCAAAATAAAGTAAAGTATCATTACTTTACTTCACTTTAATTTTTTAAACTGTGCAGATTGTATGAGTTAAATTACAATATTATGTGTCTCTACAATCAACTGTATGTTTCATATTTTAATTTTTGAATAATTAAAAAATAATAATATAGTTAGTGGGCACTATTTAATCACTTCCTGGTATAAAAAATGGAGCCATTACAGCACTTGTAATATAAAATAATTGATACGTATCTAAAATCTATACTAAACTATATATGATTAAATGCCTACGTGTTTATAGATGTTAGGAGGAGTACGTTTAAATTTAAATACCAACCGAACATTTTATAGGTGGGAGGTATTGATGAAATTAATTATCTAAACTCTGTTGAGTGTTATGTCTTGAGTTTTGATATCTGTACAAATGTATCTAAGTTACAACAAGTGTGTAAAAAATTGTTTACTTATTACCGAAAAGCAATTTCAAACACTATAGGGTCAAATTCGACAACAATTAATTATTTAATTAAATTAAATATATGATATTCAGAAGAAAAATTCCAAGTTTAGAAGTGGTAATTTATTATTTTACGTTTTAAATTTGGTTATTTTCAATCAAAAAACAATAAATTATGCCAAGTGGACAAATTTAAAAAATTTTTTCCCAGTCTCATAAAACTTAAAATTACCTCCCTCCCCCCTTAATAGAAAGCCATTTTATTTTTTATAGAAGTTTTTATTTAAAAATTTATTATTTTACATAATATAATAAATTATGTAATTTCTTTAACCAGGTTAATGTCTGAAATTATTGGATCAATTTACAACCGTTTTTTATTTCTTTTGCAGAGCATTACTTAAAGAAAGCGTTTATTTTTCCTCAGTAAAAGATATGAAGTTCTCATAAACTATATAAAAAATATTGACAGATAACCTTTAGTACTTAAAAGTATCAAACAAATAATGTTAAATAATTATTATAAAGTAAATTACCTATAAAGAAATATGATTTGATAGAAAAGCGGATCGGCAGAAAAAGGAAACATATACTTTTGACTGAAATTAATCATGCCCACATACGCACGCTTATGCGTAGCCAGGATTTTATTTTATGGGAGATGTCGGTTAAACTAGATAAAATATCTGATCAATTAGTAGTCAGTCAAAATTTTTAGAAAAATTTTACAACCAAAAATATGGGTAGTACATTTTGCCTTTTTATAACACAGTTGATGACGTTAAAGATCTAATGCAATTTTTCACAACATTACCTAAAAAACTAAATAATTGTACGTTATAGAATAATCAAAAAGAAAAAAAAATCGTCAAGTTGTTATTGTGTACAATTGTTATTATTTTACCTATTATTCCTATCTATTCTTCGATATCAAATTTCCATCTACTTTTGAATATTTGTAATGTATGTTTATGATTTTTAAATTCATCAAAACGCTAAATAGCATAATTTGCTTTGTTTAAATGTTTTTTTGTCACAGCTTTTGTTCTGTCACTGTTAATATAATTTAATATTGTACGCATGGACACGTGTGTATGTAATCATACCAAAATATGCAAAATAAAAGTGGCATCATTAACTTTAAATATATACTTTGTTTTAATGCATATCATAAATCCATTCCCTATTTATAACAAATTTCGGAAGGATCAAAAAAAACAAAAATATCTAATAAATTCTTTTTTTTTAATTAAATTTAATTAATTAATATACGCCCAAAATCGGGCTTAAACAAATACGGTATAATATACAATAAATACAATAACAATATAACTATATAAGTAATACACAATACTAAACAATCGATTAAAAATAACAATAACATAATACAAATTATTATCTATAACAATGATTTTAACCTAGCTGGCTCATCAAAGAAGAAATCAAAATTTTTTATCAAATTATCTGTTTTAAGCATTCTACTGTGATCGGAAAATATAAACTGTAATTTTGGAAGTAAGTAGGAGTATAATAAAATATTTGTGACTCACGTGTATTAATTTGAGGAACATTAAATGGTATTTCGCTTAGTAATTAATTAGTAACTCGATTAATGAATTAAATAGCTTATAAAGCCAAATTACATCATTATACTTTCTTCGTTTTTCAAGTTTTTCAACACCAAATTTTGTTCATAATATATCAAAGGATTTTTCATCATCATGTAGTTTAAACGCATATTATACACGCAAAAATCATTTTTGAATGCATTCTATTTTGTTAACAAGACCTATTTGATACGGATTCCAGATAACGGAGCCATATTCAACCATAGAACGAACAAGAGAAAAATATAGTACTTTGAAACAATTAGGATTTTTAAATTCTGTACAGTTACTCCGTATGAAACCAAATATACGTGAAGCTTTATTACATATCATATGTATATGTTGATTAAAAGATAAATCGTTGGAAATTAATATGCCTAGATCTTTTATTTGTGTTACAGTTGTTAATACTGATTTATTTATTTTATACTGATAATTAAATTCCTCTATTTTTCGCGTAGAAGAGATTTTTGAACATTTATCGAAATTGACATTTAAACCATTTAATGAACACCATGTAAAAAATGAATCTAAATCAACTTGTAACTTCACACAATCATCAAACGGAAGAATTTACATATACAGTTTTAAATCATCAGCAAATATTAAGACCTAACAATTTTTTGACATTTTTAACGTCATTCATGAACAATATAAAAAGTATAAGTCATAAGTGTCCACCCTGTGGAACACCAGAAGTAACATTAATGTGTGATGAAATGAAATTTCCGATTTTGACTAGTTGCACCCTGCCTGTCAAATACGAACTAAACCAATTTATAATTGGTCCACTAATACCATTATATTCTAATTTATTTACTAAGATAGATATGTTAACACTATCAAAGGCTTTTTTGATATCTGTGTATACAGCATCAACTTGTATTCCTTTACTAACCATCGATACAAGGTCGGTATAATACACTAATAAGTTAGTCATTGTCGATTTGCCTTGACGAAAACCGTGTTGATTATCTGTTATTATTAGGCACGGATTTTTATGCACTTAAAAGTATCGAAATATGCCATATAATATGCAGTCATAATTATGAAAATATGCAAAAAATATGCAGTCAAAATCATGAAAATATGTAAAAAATATGCAAGAAATTTTTATTTATTTAAAATTTACAATAAAACTTATAATAATTAATTACTTAAATACTTAATAAAAAAAAATTAGGAAATTTTCTGAACTTAATTTATTTTTAAAATTTTATTTATTATTAAAATGAATAATCATATGCATTTCAAGTTTTTCTCCTGTGAGGCTGTGTCGTTTATCCATTAACATATGTATTTTTAAAGACTGAGAAACGAACGTTCGACGTCAACCGAAGTTATTGGGGTATATTTGAAGCAACTTAGTATTGTCGGGTCTTGATAAAGATCTTCGAGCTGATCGTTTTCGCCTAATAACACTGAATTAATTTTTCGTAGAATTTTCAGACCTTAAATTTTTTTGGAAAGCTCGTTTAATTTTGTTGTAAGTGTTGCACCTTTCGATCCAGGAATGGAATTTATTTTTTCTTTTGTATAGTTATAAGTTATAACTAAATATATATGTATAAATTATTATTTAGTGACTATGAAATTTAGTTTTAATTTTTCTACTTGACAAAATATTATTTTATAAATTTTTTTAAATTTTCGCTTCAAAATGCAATAAATTTTGAATTTTGCTACAATATGCAAAAATATACAATAACCTTTAAATATGCAGAAATATGCAAAAAAAAAATTCACCATTAGCTTCAAATTATGATGATTCGTGGAGATAACTGACAAAAAATCAAAAATATTAAAAGGAAAAAAATATGCAATTGCATAGTAATCCGCGCTTTAGCTTATTATAATATTATTAAACATCGATACTAATTTAGGAACCATAATTTTTTCTAATATTTTTGGCAATGAGCTTAATCGTGATATAGGGCGATAATTCGTTACTACTCCGCGGTTATACGATTTAAATACCGGATAGATATAACTAGATTTCCATTTATCAGGAAAACCACCTGTAGATAACGAATGATTAAATATAAAATGAGTAGAGACATTTCACGTGGCAACGTTACATTTACACGAACCGTCCGCGATTGCGTTATGAAAAACGGGTCGAGTCGAAAACGAGCATCGTCCGCAATCGTGTATCACCGAAATTTGGGGAGGGGGTGGGAGGGACTGGTGGTGGATACGTGTTTGCTCGCCCAAACATACACTCGCGGTTGTACGCGTGCGAGAGATGATGATGATGGAGAGATATGCGCTTACCTACCGACGGACAGACGGACACCCGTCACCTACAACACGCCTATAACAATAATAATAATGCTCATACAATGGAATACATTATACGTATACACGTGTGTCCATATTAGACCGTTCGCGGTCGTCGTCTTCGACATTTCGTGTGACTCGACGAAAATCTCCTCCGCGACGCGCAACGATGTGAAATGATATATCCGGATTGTAGACGACGACGATGACATGACGAGTGGGCGAACGAAAATAAGAAATAATAATAATAACAACCGTAGTATTATCGTGTTATAATAAATTATTTTTAAATCGGTTGCGAAAAACAATGGGAAACGCGCGCGGAGGAGTGGATCACGGACCGTTTTCATTGATACGTAATACGAATAGTAAGAGTTAAACAACCGTCGCCGTAGCCGTAACGGACCACCGACACTTCAACGGCCACGTGCAACACACTATAATATTATTATAATGCTTTCAGATTATTATTATTAAGGCTAGGGACTTATAGCTCTAAAAAAACCCTAAAATATGTATGCATTTATGCTCCAAAAATGAACCAAATATGCTATGAAATCTACGAAATATGCTCTAAAAATATGTGAAAATGCTAAAATAATCTCTTTTAAAACATTAATTTTACGGTTTAATCTCAAAATATTTAAAAATTTTATTGTATAATATATTTTAATATGTATTATTGATTTTTTTTCTATTATTTATGAAATTTTTTATTTGTTTAATCTTTATTCTTTTCAAGCTTACATTTAAACAAATAAAAATATCAAATAATATTCAATATCTTCAGGGAAAAATTTTCCATTACTAAGAAAACTCAAATTAAATATTGAAAAATAGGTGAAATATGCACTTATATCGAAAAAATAGTTAAATATGCAAAATAAAGAGAACTGTATACAATTCCTAGTGTTATGAAACGTATTTCTATATAACTTAGTTATGTTTTGAATGATTTTTGAAAAATATGCTAACTCCTATAAGTCCCTAGCCCTAATTATTATTATTATTTGTCACTGGTCTCGTGCGCTATCGTCCACGAGCGAAAAGAATTTTCAATACGACGGTAAACAAACAAGCTGTACATAATATTATGATGCAGTGGTGATCCAACGGGGGTCGATACGTTATGAAAAGGTAAAACTGTTAATCCTGAATTTAGTGATACAGTTATTACGAGTTTTAAATTCTGAGCGAAGTGAAGAAACTAGTGTTTTTGCAATGATGTTAATTTTTTTTTTTTTTTTAGTGTGTACACGTTTTCGTATAGAAATACTTGTTCAAAAGTTTCGACCAGCAATTTTTTGGAACAGGATTTGAGATTGTGTTCTTTAGAGAGGCCATTTTTAGAAATTCTTATTTGTTTTTTCGAAATTTTTCTTCCATTAAATTGTTTTTATACTTAATAAATAATTTTCATAGTTTATTTTGAAATTAATTAATTGGTCTTATAACCTTAAATAAGAGTTTTATTGATCAAAGTGCATTTTAAAAAGATGCAGGTACTTTCCACCACAAGTTATGTTCACTTCTCATGGAGTTTACTCTTGGTGGTTTCGTTTAATTTAAAAGTAGCAGGAAATCATTAGGTATATCAATAAAATGATTCTGAGCTAAGCTTATTTATTATTAATTATTACCTAGTGTAATAATTTATCCTATACTATTATTTCCAGCTAGTTGTATATCAAGTTATAAGTTGACTTCACTAATATTAACAAATATGCAAACATAATTAGACTTATATATGAGGAAGACTGACGATTATATTCAGTTATCAAATTTTAAAACAATATAAATTAAAATGTTATGAAATAATAACAAATTAAGTATGCCATTTTTTATATTAACAGTTATTTGATAAGGAATTATATTTTGAAATGACTGCAAAATAATATTCTCTTAGCCTATTTTTACAAAAAAAAAAAAAATTAGAGACAAAACTATATGGTAACAATCTTTTGATAAAAGTTAATTTAATAAATAGGTAGTATAAATGTAAAATTGTATAATTTTTTAAACTATTAGAAACTTTATTTTGCCCTAAAGCTTTTTAATTTTATCCAGTTACTCCTTATTAGGATAAAAAGGTTATGAATACTTAATAAATCAATAACAAATACACAGACAAAGTTTGAAGAAAATATTACAATATAAGGTTTCGAATCTGAGAATGCCATTTGCGCATTTTTCTAATTTCTCTATTATCTAGTTGACCGTACAGCAAAAGCAGAAAATAAAGCACAAAGCACAAAATATGTTTCATAAACATGTGATAAAAAAAACCTGAATTTTTCTAGATCGCAATTTTGCATATTTCAATGGTTAACAGTTTTAAAGTATACTTTACAAATCTAAATTCATATATCTAAGTTATAGATCTTTTTATGGAATATTATACTATTTTGGTATATCTGACACGTGTTTAACGTTTAACTATACATTTTAAATCAATTTGAAGATTATATACTTAAAGTGTTTCTTTAAATCTAACCTTTATAACTATATAATAAAAGATAAATAAATATTGCTGTAAGTTATTTCGCTTTAAATTAAAACCAGATCTGTTTACATATTATTTTTAAATAAGACATTTACCATTTATTTAATGCACAAACTTAAATTTTTAAAAATCTTTTTTTGTAAGTTTTTTATGGATTCTTATTGGCTCTGATTATTATTATTATCTTACTTCGGAAACGTATAATTATTTATTTCTCGAAAGGCATGACAAAGAAAAATTTAAGTCAATAATGGACATAGTTTAAACAATACTGTCAATTGTTTTTTATAATATTATTAGGTACCGTTCACTAGTGGCAGGTGTGGTAAGTTATAGTTAATAACGTTAGTGTAGTTTCCCACCGGAATCTGATTACCGAAGTGAATTCGAACGCGCCTTCATCGAAACTATTCCCCCTCTCCACCTACCCGTCATACAATCTTGCCGTCCGGCGAACTAGCTATGGTTATCAAAATTAAAGTGCGTTTTCGATTATTTCCAAATCGTATATCGTTCACTGGCGAACGTGTCAATTTATTGTACGGAATACACTCTAAATAATAACATGAACTCTGTCGGGTAGTGCAGTTCATTTTTTTCGTGTCTATAAAATAATAATAATTTCGATTATACGCTCTGCCGAAATTGAACTTTTACTACTTCTACGCTATCGGTCAAATTAAGCAGTCACTATTGAAGACATCAAAGAGTAGTGATGCAAACAATCAGAAAGCAAAGTTCTGCTTATGGAGGGGGGCTGCAGACCCAGAACACGCGACTCGGTATAATTAGAGCCCCGTAGGTATATGTTTTATTTAACGTTGTTCAAATATATTAGTTAAAATAGTTAAAGTATCAAAACAAATATTTTTACCACTTGCAAATGAACCTTTTCGAATTCTGTAAAGTTATTACTTTAAATTATGACCTAAGGTAAATTGTACCTTAAAATGATATTTCCAAATATTTTAATGAAAACCACGAAAGTTGCCACACAGCCAAAGTAATGAAGAATAAAATGATAAATTTTAGAACAGCATATATGGCAGTATTGTACAATGAAATATAACCACAGTTTTACAGTATAGTAAATACCTCCAAAAACCTGGTTTAGATTTGTTTATACCTGTGAATTTATTAAAAGGTTTCAAAACCTATATTAATTCCATAAGAAAAAAAATTCATTTTATTGAGAAAAAAACATGCTAGGTAAGTAATTATTAATAAAAATGTTACTTTATTCTTATGAAAGAAAAAAATGAATAAATAAAAGAAATTCACGAATTGTACAATTATTCAATTGTACATTTCCAAAGTCCATTTGTTTTATAACATGTATTAATATAAATTTGTGTGTCTAATAAAGTATGTTAAATCTAATAATTTATTGTTCAATAACAATTATCTTTATTTTGTGAAAAACATCGTATAATATTGTAGTCATATTATATGAAAACAAAGCAAGGGTAAACATTTCACATAATAATTGTTAAAAAAAAAAAAAAAAAAATTGGACTCTTACTAACACTGATTAGTGGTGTTTATTTATTCTAAAGATTCATCAAATCTCGTTTATAAAAGCCTGTACGACAAATATCATTCGAGATGTCACAAAACTCAGTTGGTAAAACCTAGGATTCACCGGTCTTCATATTTTATTAATATAAGTACAATATGTATAATGTATAGGTATGTTTATTACTGTAGAAACATTAGCTTCTTCGTTCCTGTTCTAAAATCTAAAATTTGCAGACAAACATATATTTTATTTTTTTTTAAAAAGCACTTGTTAGAATATTAAGTCAATGGTATAACAAGTAGTGTATTGACTGTATTCACCGATAATCTTTATTAAAATACTTATGCATATTTTGAAATCGGTACATTTACACATAATATGAATTTAATAAGCTGTTATCAGCCTAATCGTTTTCAACGATAATCACTCAATCGAATATTTCTTGCGTTTCGATAAATAAATAATTAAAATCCCTTTTATCGTCTCCGGAAAAGAGTTTAACACATTTGGCTATTGTCAACAATGACAATATTGAAGCCGACTCTCATTCATCGTACTAGGATTGGCCGGTACCAAAAATCAACGAACCCATAAAAATCTCCCTTGTCCATCCCTATTAAACGACGGATGTAAAAAAGAACAAAAAACAAACGTATTTTTAAACACTCAGACAAACAGAACGTCGCAAGAAGCGGATACCTACTAACTACTGTGTTCAATGGCGTAAGCACACTCGAATCGAGTGCATTCTAGACAATTTATGATTTCGTTATAACATTTCATTATTTTCTCGTGCGGTTCAATGACGTCAACTCTTTGAAAAATAAATCATTTAAAAACTACGGAACATTAGAAAGGTGAATTGTCTCGACGAATATTTAAAAAATAATCGTAATACACCGCGATTAATACTTTCGAATGAAGTATTTAAAAAGTACTTAAGCGAGAATATTTCATTCAAACGCTATCGGTTTGGTAGATGTATTATAGATAAGTATAAGCTATGTTGACGTTTGGAAGTGTTCTTTTTTCCGCATGTGTACGTGACACAAACGTTCGGGCGCGTATGTAAGTATGTGATATTTAATAGTTCCAATTGGGATATATACGAGAGCGTGTCTTCGAACGTTAAATTCGCTGCACCGAACCTGCCATGACCGAAAAAATAACTAAATTTTATTTCGAGAATGTATATTTTTCTAATCGCCAATATAATATACTATGTGCAGGGGCATCATTTCAGCTTTTCAACTGAGGTGACAAGACCTACCGGTTGTTAAGGAATACTCCTTAGTGAAAGGGGGTCCGGGCGCCCATCCCGATTTTTTTTTAAATTCGTTAGTTTTTGAAACTCTCTTAGACTATTTCTACAAAAATTTAATAGCTAACAATTTATCCTAAAAAAAGATATTTGGAGGAAGTATTCAAATTTATTATACAAATTTGATCATTTACATTACAAATTAATTAGACATGGATTATTCTGTTATTCAATAACAATTGTTAAACGTACCGGCAATTAATATTTACTATTATTATATTAACTGAGGCTCTACTCAGAATCGTTTTATTGAAAAAATGATTTATCGTTTCTTTAAAGTTCAACACACCCGTTAACAGTATCCCACCCAAAGTGTGAAAAATACCCAAGATGCAAAGTATGTCCTTTATTTTAGATTCTGAACGAAGTGAAGAAGCTTATGATTTTACAATGTTTATTTTTTTATTTTATTTTATTTTATTTTTATTTATTCTCTTTCTGTAAACACTTTTTCGTATAGAAATACTGGACCAAAAGTTTCGATCAATATCTCTATAGAACCGGAATCATACCCAGATGGTACTTTAGAGAGGTCATTTTTCCAATTTCCCAATACT
>JAIPRM010013995.1:0-11028 GCA_025469315.1 Stegophylla sp. TES_Ste_2020
AGCCACCCTTTAGAGATTGAATTTTAGAAATTTTCTTTCGTAAAAACCTTCTCCTGGAAATTACGAACTTCTTAAAAAAAATTTTAGCCAAATCAGTTCAGTAGTTTTCTCGGTTAGCGTGGTCGTAGAAAAACCCTTACAATTTTATATAATAGTATATATATATATTTCATTAAACATTTCCAAAAATATTATTTTTACATTTTTCAAATTTTCTCGTGCCAAAATATTTCTCATATTATTGTCTATCTATGTTTATATTCTCATAAAAGTTGGATTAAAAAAAGATAGTTTCCAAGTATTTTTTTGTCAAATTTCGCGAAATTTTGAGAAAACTATTAAGAATTTCGAGAAATTACCTCTTAGAAGTACCATTTAGAGGTGAATTGTGATTCAAAAAGTTGCCGGTCGAAACTTTTGGACAAGTATTTCTATAAGAAAAAGTGTTTACAGAAAAAAATAAAAATAAGCATCATTGTACAAATACACTAGCTTATTCTCTGCCCTAAGAATTTAAAATTTCGAGTCAGTGACATATAATAATATAAATTATAGTATTAAGAGTAATAATATTATTGTTACGATATAACCTTCATAACTACCCCCACACTGGAGCACAGAGATATGTTGAGAACACACGCAGTTAACAAAAAAAAAAAAAATTAGTTCATAACTTTTTTCATTTAAATTAATCATAATGGACATTTAAACAAAAAGAAAAAAATCTAGTGCCTAAATATTTGGGTGCCACTTATTTTTCGAATTTCGTGTTTGCTCCGAGGACTGACTTTTTTATTCTACTTATTATAAAATTAAACTATAAAAATGTATAAATAATAATAATAATAATCTATAAAGTTTTCAAAATTCTCAATAATTTTCCCAAAATTGAGGATTAACGATCCCAATTTTGATAAAAACGGCTTTAAAACTTTTTTTTATCCAAACTTTATGGAAATTTAGATATAGATAAGACAATAAAACGAGAAATTTTTTTTTTAAAGAAAATTTAGAAAATATGAACATGTTTTAACATTTTTTTTTTTCCTATCAAAAAATTTTTTTCCTGCTTTCAGTTAAAAGTGGTATAGAAAACTACTCGAGTACAAAATAATTATTTTGTAATATTAATAAACTTCATAATTTTTAAGTAAAATTTTCCTATTTAAACTAAACTTTCGCTCTAACTCGTTTTATTGAATAAATGGTTTATCATTTCTTTAAAGTTAAACACATCCACCAAATGCCATCCGAGGAACAAAGAATACCCATGATGCGAAATATATCCGGCATTTTATTCATCATCATAAGATTAATGATTGATATTAGGTGCCAATCGCATTAAAATATTCGTTTTTGTTTTTTTATATTTTATCTAGGTTTTATTTGAAGGGGCGATATACGTTTGTCCCCGACGTTTTATACAAGAGGGAAAACTATCCCTTTGCCTATTGCCACTGCACCACTGCATAGCCTCACTCATACAAATATCTAATCAACCTGAAAAAATCCTGAAAACCTTTAGTCGACTTTTTTCTTGAACCGTTTAAAGTTAGCATTTCAACAAAATCCATTAGTTTTACATAAAATTAGACACTTGAACGCATAAAAAAAAAAAAAATCGATTGGATCGATAATTAATAAAACTTGATACCTACTACTTGGGTAAAGAATTACATTGTGAACATTTTGGTGCAATAAAAATGTTTACAAGGTTTTTCTTATTTTTTAAGTAGGTACCTCAATTCATTAGCGTATCAATACATAATATTTATCAAGAACACAATGTACAACAATACGAACAACAACTATTGAAAAGCTTACATTTGTATATTAGTATTTAATCATTTGTCCAGATGGTTTCTATAATATATTTATTACATGTTGTTAAGAGAGTAGATTGAACCGTCCATTTAGAATATAATATATTATATTAACAATTTACTTTTTGATAAAATCAGGGTCCGTCAAATAAGTGTTAAAGTACACTAAGATCACCATAATTCACCAAACATAATATCAAACTAATATTTTGATAAAGCCATTTACTCATTTTGATGATTAAACTGGCGGCATTAATGTGAACAGTAAATTCTATTCGTGCAATTTTATAAGTACCTAGAACTATTTTATCTCGTAGAATTTTTTTTTTTACCTACAATTTTCAGCTCAATTGAAACAAACCTCGTCAGTAACCCTTAATACCAGTGGTTCTTAACAGGACGGAATTCCCCCTAAGGGGAGAATTATGATACTTCACGGGGGGAATATAATGATTGTAAAATAACGACAATTTTTTATTAATGAAATAATAAATATTAAATTAACTCATATTATTTAATTATTATTATACCTATTAACATACTCAATTATTTGTTTTCTTATTTAGTTTCAAAAATAATGAGAAAAAAGTCATTAGTTGTATAATACATGTAAGATATACCTATAGTTATTTTTAACGGTTCACATAAAAAAAAAAAAAACAGTTTTACATTCTAATTTGAGAATGGGAGGGGTGAATGAAATTTTTGAAAATGTACGAGGCAAAATTTGATCAAATATTCATAAAATGAATACATTTTTACACGCGTTAAGCATTTTTAGTAGACATTATAACATTTCTAAGAGGGGCGATCGCCCCCATCGCCCTCCCCTTGGATTCGCGCCTAGCTTAGGACATAAAAATGGTTGTGGACCACTGTTGTCTTAAGCATATAATGTTACGCACCTGGTTGTGGACGGTCTTGGTACTCGACCCTCTTCATCCAACCGTAAGGGCTGACGCGTCCGGTGCCCGTGGGCGACGGTTGATGTTGCACGGGTGGCCAGTACTTGTAGTCGTTGGACGTTTGGTAAGCGGCCGCGGCCGCTGTAGCGGACGACGGTTCGTCCAACGACGTGCCGGGCGACGAGCACGTGGCCGGCGCGACGGACGCGGCCGTCGGATTGTAGGCGGCGACGGCCTGCAAGGTAGCCGCGGTCGCGGGGCCCGTCGCCGGCTGTTGGTGCTGCGACGGAGGCAGCGGCGGCGGCGGAGGCAGAGGCGCGTGGTGCGCGTGATGGTACACCACGTCGTCCGCGTACGACGGCCTGCGCTTGTTGTACACGACGGTGGGCCACGCGGCGTACCCGTCCGTCGCGGCCGACTGATGGTGATGATGGTGATGGTGGTGCAACAACGGTTGCGGCGGCGGCGGCGGCGGCACCACTACCGGAATCCCGTGAGGCTGGTGGTGCAGGTGATGGTGACCGTCTTCTTGTTGGTGGTGCTGTTGTTGCTGGTGGTGCTGCTGCTGTTGTTGCTGGTGGTGCTGCTGCAGCTGGTGTTGCTGTTGCTGTTGCTGCTGCTGCTGCTGCTGCTGCTGGTGCTGGTGCTGCAGGTGATGACCGTGATGGTGGTTCAGGTAACCGGCGGCGGCCTGCACGGCCGATTGATGGTGATGGCCGTACGCGGCCCAAGACCCGGCCACGGCGGCCGACTGCGGTTCGGACGCCACGGTGCCGCCGCCGCACTCGTCTGCAGCACCGTGATGACCGCCGTTATGGTACGGCGGGTGCAGACCCTGCAGCTGTCTGGCGCACACGGTCACCGACTCGTTCATGACGATGATGATGACGACGATGATGGTGCCCGGGGTGCAGTTTCGGTGGTGCCGCTGCGGCAGTGTTCGCAAACGAGTCGCGTTCGCCGGCCGTTTTCACGACGCATTCCTCGCGGTCCGCCGCATCACGACGCACGCGTCTCGCCGCGGCGACGCGGACCGGTGCAGACGTCGCGGGCGCGGCCGTCCGCGTGCGACATATATAAAAAGACCGGACGTCGCGGGCGCGGCGGACCGACACCACTGCACCGCCGTGCGATGACGCGGGAAAATCGTGCGAACTCGCGGAAAACCGTTGTCTCCGCTTATGACGACGCGTCAGCAGATGACCGCAGCCCGTCCCCGTAGACGGCACACGCGCGGTATATAACAACGATATATTATATTATAATAATAATAATATTATTGTTGTACTGCAGTAACGACGATTGCTGCTGCGACCATTGACCGTATACGCGCGTACACTGCTGCTGCAGTCGCCGGCATCACCGTCGACGCGGAAATAATCGCGAGTCGCGACGATGTCGTGTCGTCGATTGTGGTGTGTGTGTGTGTGTGTGTGTGTGATGTCTCTGTGTGTGCGCGTGAAGTCGGTATTATTGTGTTATTAGATAGCAAAAAAACAAATGGAAAAAAAAAAAAAGAAAACGACTTGTTTTTTTTTTTCTAGGTGTGACGGACCGATCATGCGCGCCTGTTCGCCGCGAGTATAATATTGTTATAATATATTATTATTATTATTATTATTCAACGCTTACGGAGAGACTGTCGCGCACGTACGACGCGAGTGTAAACAAGTGCGTGTTCGTGTGTGTGTGTGTGTGTGTACGCGCGCGTGTTAAGTGTATATATGACGTAGGTACACACGTATATATTATTATAATCGCGCGCGTTTAATTTATACAGTGTTTAGACGCGCGATCGATTACGACTGATGAGATGCGGTCTCGTGCGTCGCGCGACGACGTTAGTGTAGTGTGTCCGGAGATTCGTGTGTGGCGAGCGGGCGGCGGCGGCGGGACGAAACGGGCGTGCTCGCGGGCCGCTACCGCCCATCGGCCGGTCCGCCAATCGCGCAGATCGGGGCCGCGATCCGCCGCCGAGTGGCCACGCTAATGTCTGCGCCGCCACCGTTGGGTTTTAAATATTATTATTTACACGTGAGAGTATTTATTATATTATTATTATTATTATTTTTTTTTTCTTTTGCTCCTCGTCGTCGTCCGAACACGACACCGCCATCGCCACGATTTGCCGCGCCGCCCGATCGTTTCCACCACGAATCTCCTGGAATCCAGATCGCGTTATTTATTTATTTATTTATTTTTTTCATTTGCTCTTTTATGTTCATAATGAAAACAAAAAAATTCATAAATTCGATACAGAATCTAGTTGATTTTTCGCGGGTAAGAATGACGTCTGCATAGCCGCAGTGGCGCATTTAACTTTTTGGCGCCCTCCCTCTCCCCTCTCCCACGCAACTTAGGTACCAACGATAAATTGGTCTGAGCCTTTCTTTTAACAAAATGTTATGTAGACATTTTTCAAATTTGATATTATTATTAAATCCTCAAAACAAACATTCACTGTCGGTCAGTCAGTCCGGAGCGTACGAGTTGGGTCCCGTATTATTTTAGATACTAAACTAGTTAAGTCCCGGATTATACAAATATATATATATATATATAAAAGTAACTCTGAAGAACATTGTTGTATCGAGTATTGGGCCGAACGACGATCGAAAATTGAAATTTCACGGATTATATTGTTGATAATTATTATATTAATCCAGAATCAAGAATTCAACCAACAATTTGGTCAAAATTTAAAACATTGACAATGAGAACATTGAGAACCACAAATTCATGCGAATAATTTCATTTTCAGTTCCTAGAAATTTTAAAAAATATTCAAATTGACACATATATTAAAATGAGAAGTTCAGAAGTAATAAAATGAATAAATTTTGTTTCACTAAAAGGATATTAATAAGTGATAAAATGACTGAAAAAACTGATTTTTTTAATTATTGTATGTTATATAATATGTATTTTAAATATCTGATTTTTAACAAGAATTATTATAAAAAAAAAAAAACATTTTTAACCATACCTGGGGTAAAAAATAGATCATAGGCAGTTTTTAGTCTGTTAAAATGGGAAGGAAAATATAAGTGTAGTGTAGTATTTGTCGACTAAAATAGAATCTAAAATAATTCAAAACCCAACTGAGTAAGTATCAAAAATAATCCGTCACCCAACAATAATTGTATTACCTAAACTAATCCGGGACCCAACTAGTATAGTACCAAAAATAGTACGGGACCCAACTAATATAGATATTTTAATTTTGGGACCCAACTCGGATGCAGCCAGTCAGTCAGTCGGTCAGTTGATAAATAAAAATTTGAAGAAGTCGAAAATTGATAAATAAGTTGTCATTGTCAGATATAAGTTGACATTTTTCAGCAATATTCAATAATTATTGCTTCCTCTCCATGTAGTCAAGTATATATTCCTATGTAATCGTAACTTTTTTCAACACGATTCTTATTTATGTATACAAAGAATATATTAAAATAAATTTACCTAAAAACTTTTAATTCTTCAAAAAAAAAACGCCACCCTAGGCTATAGTCTAGTTAGCCTGCCTCTAAATACGCCACTGTGCATAGGGGCTTATGATAATATATACCGATATGGAATTAACTAAATAAAAGTCCTTTGTATAGACTATTTGGGTACAAAGTACTTTAATGAATTAATACCAGTGTGTCATATTATATAAAAAAAATATTTATTGCGGCTTATTAAATTGGAAAAAAAGTGTAAGTTGATATCTATTCAAAATTATCAACTTTCTATAAATTATAGTGTCTGCATTTTTTATGTTTATTAGTTTTATTATTTTATTTTGTCCCTTATATTATTATACTATAATGTATTTTATTCCTTGCTAGTTTTATTCATTATTAATTAAAAAACTTGGTTTTTAATATACTTTTATAAAAAATATGGTAATACGTAAAATCAGTAGATTCTTATTATATATTTTTTAATTATAACTTATTGTGTTCTTTTTATTCGTAATGCCGTTTTATATCAGTTTAGATAAGTTCAGATAATAATTTCTTTTATTATTTCTGTGTAATAATAATTTTACATGTATTACTCCAACACAAAATTAAACTTTAAGAAATAGATATAATATAATATATTCTTTATAATATGTAATAATATGTAATGTATTTATAAGGAAATCTATTAAATAAAATAAAAACCCCCGTACCGTAGCTACAGGTGTAATCACGTCCGTCCAAAGACACGACGATAATTTATTATATTATACATAATATTAAATAAAATACCAGTTTTACCGCGATATATATATATATACCTATAAATACCTATATACGGTATACGCATTATGCACCTATTTTTATTTTTATTTTTTTACCCCTATACATAATATTATAACTCTATACGCGCGCAAACTAAATAATATATAGGTAGGTGATAATAATAATTATTATTGTTGTTATTATGACATTAAACGCGAGTATAATCCTTCGAATTTGTTTTCACGAAACGGTCGGTCGGGTTTAACAATGCCAAACGATTAAAGTCGCGTGTACGTATATCGTAACGAGTTCGTAGTACCCACGAATTGTGTGCATAAAGTATATTGAATTCGAATTCCGAGTATTTTTTTTTTCTCCCAATATTATATGTATATTCCACGAACTTATTGTATATAATATAAATAAAAAACATAAGAAGAAATCACGTATAAAAAAAACACCCCCCGCTCTTTCGTTAGTTTAGCTCTTTGTGTATAATATTATATTATAAAAGAGTGCTGGGAAGTTCATGCATTTGCATATTTTTATTGAATCGACCAGAAAGTTGCTGGATCGGATATAATAATGGACGACTACGAGTTGGTTCCCTTTTGTCGAATTGGTTCCCGAGTTGTCTACAGGTAACATACGAATTGGTTCCTGCAAGATTTCATGGTAATACAACCATGCTAAATTTAATTTTCAAATTATTATGATATATTCAACCAGCGACAATTTCCTTCTCATTTAAGAAATATTTTAATAATAAAAAATAATATTTCCTTATTTATGACTATCAGCAGATTCTGTGCGTATTTTGGTGCTCGTCGCTTCGCCCTGCTCCATCTATACACACCCCTAGACTTTTTGTATAACGTGGGGATATTTTGGTAATGAAACGCCAAAATTTTCACAAGTCCAACGTTCAATATTTCCTGATAGTTCTTTTTAGAATCTGTATTTGATTCAATTTTATCCGGGAACCAATTCGTACATTTTATTTGACACGGGAACCAATTCCGCGTTTCTCATGATTACATTATAGTGTCCTGTGTGATTAATACGATATAATCGTATTACGGCACGACCGATGTGACTCTTAAAATAATTATCAAACTATTACAAATAAAACCAAGTGTCCTACGTCGCCAACGAATACGACCAATACGTCCGATTTTGTCGTATGCGTTTAGAGTCGTACGAGTTGAAAAATAAAAATAGTTTGTTTTCAGTTGCACGCGATCGTATATTTTATTGTACGATATATTACAATAGCTGCAGTAGGAAGCTAATTATTTTTGTTCATTTGTCCTACAAATATTTGTATTTATTCAGTGATATTAATAATATTTAAAAATATTATGTGAAATACATAATATTTAAACATTGTTCAATATTTTATGAAATATTTAACATTAGATTATCAATAGTGGTTAGAACATCCATTTCAAATTATAAATAGTAATAATTTATTATGATATAATAGAAATCAAGAAACAAGATATCTATTCAGAACAACAATAGTCAATTCAATATAATATAATAATAATGACATAGGTATAGTAAGTAGTATACAATTCGTAATATACTGCAATATACCGATAATAATTTATATTTAAATTCATTTGGTCCCCTAACTAATAATGTGTAACCCTGAGCTAAAAGTCCGCGCACGCCTTTGTGTAGTATGTCTCGTTTTTAGATTCTGAACGAAGTGAAAAAGCTAGTGTTTTTACAATGATGTTTACTTTTTCTTCTTATTTTTTTTTTCAATAAACACTTTTTCGTATAAATCTACTTGTCTAAAAGTTTCGATCAGTAACTTTATGAAACCACATTTATCTCTAATTGGTACATTAATGAGGTCATTTTTTGAATTTCTCTAATCTTCATTATTTTTTTTTTTTGGAAAAAACTACCCAAAATTTGACAAAAAAAACTCGGAAACCATCATTTTTTTGAAAAAAAAACATAGATAGACAATATAACATAAGAAACATTTTGGCTTAAGAAAATATTGAAAATGTGAAAAAAAGTTTTGGACATTTTTAATTTTTGTTTCCTTTATAATATATTAGATAAAAAAAAGTAAAGTAAAATAAAATAAAGTCAAGTAAATTAAAATATAGACAAGAAAGCCGGGCATACTTCGCACCACGGATATTCTTCGCCCTTCGGGTCAGGTACTCTTGGTGAGTGAGTTAAAAATGAAGACTATTATTGTTCTTATTTATACTATTAACTTCTTTTGTTCAGAATCGTCTAATTGAAGAAATGATTTATCGTTTCTTTAAAATTATACACAACGTTCAAGAATATCTGACCCGAGAAGCGAAGAATATCCTTGATACGAAGTATTTCCAACTTTCTTGTCTATACTTTGCTTTGCATTACGCTACTTGACTTGACTTTTTTTTCATTTTAATGCTGAATACATAATTAAAATAAATAATTATAGTTAAAGAAGAATGTTTTACATTTATAAAGAGTTATTAACTAACAGTTTTGAAGATTTGATAAAAATTAGTGTATACTAGTAATTCATTATTAAGTTATATCATTATTTAGTAAATTTCAATATGTTCACTAAGTATATCTTATAGGTACTTAAACTACTCTAATTCTGTGTGATGTAAACAATTATCAACGTGATAATATTTAGGCCGAACCTAAAAAATGTTATCACTGCTTGACAATATTACTATTGCTTGTGTGGGCGGCCATTTTGCCTATTTGCTCGTTTCAGATGGATTGTCGATGTGAACTGGTGGAAGTGGGCTGGTTAATTTTTCAATAACTGATTGAATGCTCATATGAGTGGGCGGATTTTTTTTTACTGTAGAATTTGCAGTCTCCGTCGAGCAACCGACGTTTTCTACGTGTTCAAATTTTGATGCAGAATTACTGTGGTACATTATTTACGCGTTTTTTATGCAAATACATAATTTTGCATATATAATTTTCCAATAAAGCTGATATTTTGAATAATTCTTTATAGTTTTTCTAGTATTTATTGTATTTGTGTTTCATAAAATAATATTTAGTTAAAAAAAAGCAGATATTTTAATTTATGATTAAATGATAATTAAATGACATAATGAATACAAACTACCTATAACGCAAAGAGAACCTGATATATTAAAAATATTATTTCTATACGTTTGAAAAATCAAAATAATACTTTTAGAATATAGTTCATAGTGTGATAAATAGATTATTTTAATCAATTTTACTAAAAATACCGTATTATAAAACAAATAACAGCTGCATGTTCACAGATCACAGATCTGCTGAACAAACCTGTTTAAAATGAAGAGTCTAGACAAAATAAGAGAAGTAGAAAAAAAACAATAATTGTATTAAAATCCTCCAGTTTTGGCAATATTTAAATACAAAGTATTAAGTAGGTATTAACATTCAAACTACCTATTGTTGACATAATTTTTATGTAATTACAATAGTCAAAATAAGTATTAAAATACATTATGGAAATAGGTACGTTTGTATTCAAAATTAAAAATATATTTTATAATGTTTTTCTCATAATAATACAACACGAAAAAAATTTTCAAGGAAATTACACACGAAAACTGTACAAAAACTAAAAAGTAATTTAATAGATTTATAATACATAAAGAATATTTTGTAAATCTTTTGATAAAAATAATAACATTCATCACCAATTATTATTAATTAATACTGATATTTTATACATACCTATATATATATATATATATATTTATACGCTTACAAAAAATGTAATAAATAATGAAAATGATATTCCTGTTGTGTTTGTGTTTAAGTTGAATTGAATTATTATTAATTAATACTGATATATTAAATATATAAAAATATTTAGTCTATAACTTTTAGTCACGTTTAATATTATATGTAAAACACATGAATAGCGAATTTACTATATTATAGGTATATTATTATATGTGTTATGTGTAGTATTTAAAAAAAGCTGGACATACTTCGCACGATGGGTGTACTTCGCACGACGGTTGGTATTCTCTTGACGGGCGTATTAAATTTTAAAGAAACGATAAATCATTTCTTCAGTAAAACGATTCTGAACGAAGG
>JAIPRM010013996.1:0-11028 GCA_025469315.1 Stegophylla sp. TES_Ste_2020
AGGATGCCTTAAACCAACACCGGTCGAGGAAATACAAGTACTATCAGGAATAGCCCCACCAGATATTAGGAGAGAGATTGCATCAGAGATAGAACGACACAAACAACAAAACGATCCCCGGCACCCATTACACGGAAAGAACCCGCCGCAACCACGACTTAGATCCAGAAAAAGTTTCCTTACTACGACCCAACCAATAAAGAACCCCCCAGAAAGAGAAAGAATCAACAGATGGAAGGAGAGAGAACAAAACATCACGAGGGAATTAAAAGAAAAGCTACCTAAAGGAAGAAACTGGAAATGGGAAAAATTGAAAGCATTAAATCGTTTAAGAACAGGAGTCGGACGATGCAAAACTACACTCAAGAAATGGATAATGTTAGGAGAAGATGACACTACCAACTGCAAATGTGGTGAAATACAGACAATGGGCCACCTACTACAATGCCCTCTAATAGGAACCACATGTGATGAAAATGACTTACACCTGGCAAATGACAAAGCGGCAGCAGCCGTGGCTTTCTGGATGACCGAGATCTGAACGACACGAAAGAAGAAGAATAATAATAATATGTAATTATAAATATTTAAATCTCCTTGGCGAGCGACTAAAAATGACGTAGTCGTATTTATTTTGAACAGAAAATGAAAACAGTTTTTTTTACTATTACTCTTTACATATCATTATAATAATACAGAATGTGCGAGAAGTATCGCTCGTATAGTAAATCTCCTGCTCGTGTTGTGTAAAATAGCTTTAAAGTTTTCAATTTATTCCATATATACGAGCCCTCCCCCCCTCATCTGCAACCGTCCCGCGGCCCCCCTCGTCTCGTCGTTCTTCTTCTTATTATTATTATTCGCCGGATCTTACACGAGTTTAGAACAACATCGTATTATATACGTCCTACTAATACGACGCCGCGTATCGTCGCGCAGTGTCGTAGCATTTAAATAATTATTAATTGACTCTCCGCAGTCCGCGCTAGTGATGTGCCACTAGGAATATTCCCCGGGGAATGTTCCCGGGAACAAAGAATATTCCCGGAATATTCCCGAACCTCTTGGGAATATTGTTTCAAAAAAATTAAAAAAAATTAAACGATTATGTTGACTGTATTGGTAATATGGGTTTAAAAGACAGTAGGTAATAGCGAAACCGTAGAAACCGTTAGTGTACCTACCAGCTTTTTAATTTGGCACCTACTCTTCTTTGTTAAGCACAGTAATAATTATAATTTTTTTAGATTCTGAACGAATTGAAGAAGCTTGTGTTTTTACAATGATGTTTATTTATTTATTTATTTTTTTTATTATTTTTTTTTCTGTGTACAACTTTTCGTATAGAAATACTTGTCCAAAAGTTTCGATCAATAACTTTTTGAAACCCGATTCGCCTCTAGATTGTACTTTGCAGAGGTCATTTTTTGAATTTCTCAATTCTTCAATGTTTTTTTTGGAAAAAACTACCCAAAATTTGACAAAAACGACTCGAAAACTATTATTTTTTGATCAGAATTTTATGAAAATTTAAACATAGATAGAAAATCCTGTAAAAAAGATTTTGGCGTAAGAAAATTTGGAAAATGTGAAAAAAAATTTTGGACATTTTTTTTTTATATTATTAACTTCCTTCGTTCAGAATCGTTTTACTGAAGAAATGATTTATCGTTTCTTTAAAATTTAATACGTCCGTCAAGAGAATACCACCCGTCGTCGTGCGAAGTATGTCCGACTTTTTTTTTTTATTATTTAAATTAATTACAATCTTTGCACTCACGATTAGTATACACTTAAATTAGATTTACATCGAATAAATATTATTATTATTTTTAATTACCCAAATGTAGATATTTTCTCCAATAATATCTTTGGTAAAAATACATTTATCATTCGGATCAGTCACAGTTTTAATTTGAATTAAACATTGAAACATATTTTGAACAATATTTTTTTTAAAAAATATAATATTCTCCATATCGGGAATAGTCCTGGAAATATTCCCCGGGAATTTCCCGTGATTAAATTCCCTGGAATTTGCATATTACTAGTCCGCGCTATACCGGTTCCTTTGCACCTCACCTCACCGAACCGTAGTGAAATGAATAAATCAGAGCTCGTCCGATCTGATGATGACTATATTGAAATGGGTTAAGAATTTTTGAAACCAAACCTATGACATGGTAGGTAGATGATACGAGATTTCGATTTTATTTTACAAAATTTCCACTTTAGAGTCTATTGCAGTGGCGCAACCAAGGGGGGTGTTTAGGGTGTCTGGACGCCCCCCCCCCTTAATCAATATTTATGGAAATTTTATTCAATGAGCATTGAACTATACAATATATTATAACCTCCACTAATTCAGAAATAAACTTAAAGCATGCTTTAAAAATTCATATTGTCAAATATGAAAAATGTTGACTCGTAGAAAAGGCAGTTAGATTTTGCTACATGAAATTTCTAATCAATGAATTCTTGTAAAGTGTCAATTGATTACAATTTTATATAATTAGATATAGTAGAAATATTTTTGGTGGACACCAATAAATTTTGAAAAAATCCTAGTTGCGCTACTGGTCTATTGTGGTCGGGGAGAAGTAATAGAATACTTAAAACGGATAGAAATCGATAATATAACGCATTTTAGTAAAAATATAATATGAACCTCACGTTACATCATAATATTATTCACCGATACTTCAAAATTACAACGTGGCTTGAATCCTCCCCCCTCACCCCGTCTTCTCACTATTTTTTCTGCTCGCTCGCGTTCTTTCGAAAACAACTATTCCTACACTCGGAATAAAAATATTGAAATATTCGTATGGAAAAAACTTTTTTATTGTAACGAAAAATAAAACAATAAATTATGGATGGAAGAACATAACATTATATTATGCGAGAGTATAATAAAAATGAGGCCCAATGACGTTTTACGAATTCAGCGAAAATACACAAACAACTTGCGCGCGCGCGCGCGCGCGAAAAATGATCAAACCTAATATACCACCGAAGTGTTTCCGCGACTTGATTTATTGAGAAAAAAAAAGAGAAGGAAATTGAGTTAGGTCAACAAGCCAACAACAGTCACTGATGTAGAGCCTGATTTAGAAATTGAGCAGACGAAAAAATATATGGTCCCTTTTTTCACGTGCAATTCAATTTTTATCAGACATTATGTTACAATAATTAGTAGTTAAAATGATCCAAGTAAAGAGTGGGGGGGGGGAATGCTCTAATATCATGTCAATAGTAAATACTAAATACTGTGTTCGTGGGTTTCATTTTATAAACATAGACAGGATATGCTCCCTTATCATTGAATACTAAATGAATAAATTTATATCAAAATTTAAATCATTTGTTTACATAATTATGGAAATTAAGATTTAAGATATTTGGTAATATTAAAGTGATAATAATAAAACCAAGTAATCTTTTCAATACTTGTAAATAAAATAAAATAAGCTCCTTTTCAGTTATTTTATGTACGTAGTATGTTCTATTAAACAGAAATAGTTTAGAAACTTCCAGTGATGGATTTAAGTGAAAAAACCCAGGCGGTTAGGATTATTTCGCGTATAGACTTTTTTATTTCAAGACGAATTAAAACTCTCTAAAATGCAGTAATAAACTCTGTCTACAAGTAGGATTAGTCAAAACGATTGGGAATAAAATCTTTCCCATTCATTTACATCATCAATTTCATAAAATAATTCCATATTAACAACCTTTAGGAAATCTGTTAGTACAAATAAATTATTGAATTAACAAAAACTTCTTTATTTGATCCAACATAAAAATATTAATCTTATACAAATGATAAATGGCTATTTTTATTGGCCCTTTTATTTTATATCATAGTTACACCACAATGCAGCACAAAATCCAATTTGTATAATTAACGATTATTAACAAATTATTTTATGATACAAAAAAAACATTGACATGAAATCAATAAAATATAATCTTATCACAGTAACAATGTAAAAAGTCTAAACTTATAATCAGTTCAGGACCACAAAAACACTGGCTTCAATAATTATTTTTATAAATGTCCTATCCATGTTTATAAGATCTTTGGTCGTAATGCACGACTACAACGAATAATTCTATGACTATATGCACGTTGACGGAATTTTATGTCGCATACCATTTTGTCAAATAATAATAATTAACAATGGTTTTTTGGCAACGAACTCGTGTATTTTAGCAAGCAATTACTTTGTTTAGACAACTGCGCATAACGTATTATAGGTAAAAATTGGATTATTTCCAGTGAAACAACGTTTATATATATATATATAAAAAAAAAAAAGTGCAGCTCTTCTTACAGCTTTTTAAGAAGTCCAAATTATTATAGTTTCACGTAAACGAGTTGTTGTTTTAGATTATTATTGAAAGTTTCTTGTAAATTTATTCAATCGCTTTTCCACGCCTGAAGCAATGTTATTATTATTATTATCATTTTTTTTTTTTAATATAAACTCGTAAAAAACGAAATATAATAAATACACGCGTTCTCGCGTTTAGAAGATTCTGATACTTTGGCAGCTTTATAGATTTCCCTCGAGACTCGCGTGTTTATCATACATGATTCGTGAAAACAATATTATTTATCATCGTCGGCAACTAATATAACAGGGCTGTATGAGCAGTTGATGAGCTGCAGGTGGAGTCTGGCGAAGGTTTAATTAAGCATATTTCAGATCGTATCGCCAGAGTTCTCATAATGCTTTTTTATTCTCAATTATACTAAAACAGCAAAATGAGAAATTTGACGTACTGTTGTATTGTTCACGAGAGTACGTGACACATTAATATCAGAGCAGTGTCCAAAAACAAAAACGCGCGGTATAAAATGATTTTTGAAAAAAAAAGAACGGAATAATGTTTTAATCCTAATTTTGGTGATTACATGACTTACGAACCTCGCGGTAAACAGGTGTTTTTGAGTACATATAAAATGTAGTCTTAAGATAACGGATTCTGCAGATATCATTATTTAGTAAATTAATAATTAGTCTACGCTTTAGGCGAACGTGACAAGGATATGGGACTTTCACTAGAAATTATTTCCCTCTATCTTTTTTGAGTTATGGCTTCTTAGTTTGTACTGCCACTTAAACATTTTCTGGCTCTCAAAAAGTGCTGCCAGGGAGCACAGTGAAGTATTTAAGAGGGGGCTAGAGAGGGTGATCGCCCCGGGTGGCGTTTTTTTAGTGGTGGCATTATTTTACACGGATAATTTTCTGTTAATGAGTAATAATGCTAATTAGCTAAAAATGTTATTTTCATTTTTCTTGACTACTTAAGCATTTAAGTATTCTATTAAGATGACACCGTAATCTTACCATTGATGCAAAGAAACAAGATCAACTGGGAAATATTTCAAAAAATTATAAACATTGGAAATCAATATAAATATTGTATTCAAAATATGTCTATGTGTTCTGTATCAAATTGTTCTTTAGAGTGGTAATTTATTGCATTAAAACGAATCAAAAGTAACCATTGATCGAATTTATATTGAGGTATATAATCATAAGGTTTAGTTCCTCTAAAGGTCACGAAAAACTAACGCAAGTATTATTTTTTGCAATTTGTGAATAATTGACAAAAATAAATAAACTTACTTTATACTTGTGACAGATGGGCGAACAAAAAAAAAGAATGTTTTAACTACGTTTACTCTTTAATTTAATTTGGAGCACAAAAGAAGTTTTATTTAAAAAAAAGTTAGTAATTAATTTAAAGGTAAAGGGAGGAAAAAAATAAGCACTTAGGCGTTAAAATTCTAAATACGTCTTTACTGAGAGTAGAGACGTATTTAGGGAAGGGGAAATCACAATAATGACAGTGGAGATGATTGAAAAAAATTAAAAGTTATGCTTCAATAATTATACTGTTTTGTAGCGATAATAAAATGAAAGGTTTTTATTTTGGTGTCATGTAAAACGATTAAATTGGCTTGATCGAGGTAATGTTTCAAAGAACTCATTTTATCTTTGTGCAGGAATCGACATTTTTTTTTTTTGAAAGAAGAAAACAGCGTCGTGCCAGAGCTAGCTATAATTTGTCATGGTTGTGAAAACTAGCTTTTATCGTCCTGAATGAGTTTCAAGCGGCTTAAAGTCGGTTATTTCAGATTTATAGTCCTATATCAAAGATTTTTTAAATTAAAATAAACTCTACTCGCAAAATAACTAATAGAAAAAACTTATCAACTTTCCAACTTCTAAAAAAATCGAATTTGAACATAATAAAGAATTTCCTGCAAATTTTTTGTGCTGAAGATGATGTCCATCTTCAAATTTAAAAAAAAAAATTCAACACAGAATTTGAAAATTTACCAACAGAACATCAGCTTCGAAAAAAATATTTATAATATACTCCTTCAATAATTTTACGTCTTATGTTGCCAAACGGGGTAATTTCTAAGTAAAAAAAAAAAAAAAAACGTGAACTTGAAATTACCTCTCTATTCTTCTTGAAAACGTATTTTGGCCCGCGACGCAAAAAAACATATCTCAGATTTGGCCGTTCGTGAAAAAAGGTCGAAACTTGCAGACCCCTGTAACGAGGTAAAATTGAAAATAGCGATACTAATACAGCCCCCATCCACTCAAAACCAGCATAAATAATACGTATATGATAGCCACCACCACAATGTTTAAGGTTCGATATTAATAAAATGCCAGATCGTCGGAAAGTTTTTAAACTGTGGGTTGCGACCCAAAATTGGGTTAGGTTAGGTTTTTTGGATTTGGTGGGTCGCGTTAAATTTTAGATCCAGAGTGGATTGATGAAGTTAGTTTTTTACAATGATGTTTATTTAAAATTTTTTTTTTTTTGTTTAATACTTTTTTGTTTAAAAACACTTGTCCAATAGTTTCAACTAGCAATTTTTCAATCAGAATTTGATTCTAGATGTTATTTTAAATGTGTCATTATTCAAAATTCTCAATAGTATTTCAACTTTTTGGAAAAACTACCCAAAATTGGACAAAAACGTCTTTACATTTTTTTTTTCAATCCAAATTTTATAAAAATTTTGATATAGATTGACTATAATATGAAAAATATTTTTGTGAAATAAAATTTTTAATATGTGCATTGTTATTTTTTACGAGTGAAAAATTCTTATGGTCGGAAGTATGACGGGCTTTGTTCATATTCAATTCAATTTTTTTTTTTTTTGATTATTCAATTACTCGTATATACCTATATTCTTAACCTAACCTATAACTTTAATTAACTCTTATGAATTTTTTTAAAAATAAACAAATAAATAATTTTATTATACAGTTGTAAAAATTGTTGGATAAAGATTTAAATAGTTACAAAATGCAATATTTTACACTGTATTATTTTTATTTCCGTTGCTAAAGAAGCAATAGTGCAAAAAAAAAAAAAAAAAAATATGGACATTTGATTATTGTGGTGGGTCGTCAAAATTGAAAAAAATTTCCAAAATGGGTCGTACCACAAAAAGTTTGGGAACCTCTGTGCTAGTGATTCCGTAATCCAGACGAAAACGTTAGTATGTATGTATATCATCATAATAACATACAGAACGTAATATCCATATAATAAATAGAAGGTCGTTCGGCGGGTTTACAAAAATCTCCCGTGAGGTGGTGAAAATCTTGGCTACACGACTTTAATATTTTCGCGAACAGAGTATAAACCTTTGGAACGCGTCATCGTGTATCCGGGAGTTATTAAGCGTCCCCGGAATTTATCATTTACATCAGCGTTTCTCAACCCGGGGGTCGCGATCACTTTGACTAGGGGTCGCTTAGCTCAAAAATATTAAAACGCTGATTAAAATTAAACTTTTTATTGAACAAAAGCAAAAAAAAAAATAATACTTAAAATAATAAGAATAAAACTCCACCACATAATGGAAATACTCAACAACCCGATACGTTTGTCTACCGATGACAAAGTTTAAATTACTACACGTGGTATTTTATAAATTGATATTCAAAATGATATGCCTGTGTCCTATTTCGTTTGGTTAATGATAGGATTTATATTTATTGTTTAAATTTGTACCTAATATAGATGGAGGGGGTCGCGACACTAAAAAGGTCGAGAAACGATGATTTACATGGTTTGTACATTTTTTACACGAAAAAAAATAAAAAAAAAATATGGAAAATAATTTTGGACTCGATCCGTATCACACGCGATATGACATGACTACTATCACGTACTAAAACGATTTCCGCGTAGATTAGGATGATCATACGTCCTGTTTTATACAGGATTGTCCTTTATTTCGGCTCTGTGTCCTGTTGTCCTGACAAACTTCTCTCAGCACGCTTTTTGTCCTGTAATTTCAAGTCTGTCCCATATTAATCCCGTTTATTGTCTTACTTTTAATCTAAAATTTTTGAAATGAAATTATTGAATAAAATAATGTGAAAATCTAGAAATCTTTTGGATACCATCAGATCAATTATAACCGTAAAATGAATTAACAAGTTTTTTTTAGAAAGTAAGTATACAATATGCACTGATAAAGGATTTGAAGAAATTTTAAAAAGTATCAATTTAGTTTCATTATGTTATTTTATGTTTTTCAAAATAATGTTTTAATGTGTTTAAATTTAATCTTTTAAAAATTATACTTTTGTCACGATTCAAAAACATATACATTACATTGTAATAAATGCTTATTTATTTAAAAATATTATGAAAAATATTTTTGTCCTGTATTTTATTTTCTTAAATATGGTCACCCTAGTGTAGATACTTTTCCGAATTGTAAAAACCGTTGCAGAAGCGCACCCGGTGGGGGGGAGGGGAGAAAATATCGAACACATCGATCACGTCGAAACTAAATAAAGTAAATGTTATTTCGCGAAATTAATAACACGTTTTCCTGTAAACGGTCTCGGTAAGTAAATTAAAAACCAATATTTAATCTCGTCCCATACACCGGAGTGGTTTTAAGTTAATAGATTTTTTTTTACTTCTACTGCAAAGCATGCATACAAGCTCGTATGACTGGTATTATATATTATGTTGGGCACCTGCGTTTAATATTATTCAATATTAATGAAATCGTCGAAATACAAACACATTTTTATACGAACGGAATTCAAAACTTACATAAACATTTGTCGACTATCGCTAAATAATGTATACCATCAATAATTATTTTATGAATTACTTATAACCGAAATGGTCAAATTCTTATAGTTTTTCAAAAATACTTTGAGTCCCGAGATTTGAATCTCGAATTACTTCTAGATAATACTTTTGATAGGTAATTTTTCGAATTTCTCGAATAGTTATCTCAAAATTAGGGCAAAACTACGCAAAATTTGACAAAAAGAACTGAAAAACCAAAATGCGAAGTACACACTTTTTAAAATTTTCATATATTCTATAAATACTAGATCCTGAATAAATAATAAATGGATTATAAATACACACTGTTTTCGATTCGTATTGCACATTCAAAGTTCTTTTCTGCATAAAACACAAAATTATCGAAAACTTTAAACGTATTACCATTGATTTTAGAATATTTAGAATATATTCTAAATTCAATGGTATTACTATAAATTTTTAAGGACATTTACTATTCCGGTCTGAAATCCTGTGCACAACAATGTCGTTTTTCCAAAAAAACATGTATGTAATCATGAACTTTCGATAACTCTTATCGATTACAAACCATCTAAAACAAACTTTAATCCCACAAACGATACTACTTGGCACAAAATTCGTACGAAAAATACTTTAAACCACATTGTTGGAAACGAGCGATTTTATCGAACTTCAAGATTATCAAACATTTATTTTAGAATTCGCGCAAGGCCATCAACACAAAAACAGTTATTTTTTTTTTAATTAAGGTCACCATATGACAGATATGTATTTTTTTTCTTTGCGGAATTCTAGCACTCTATAAATTATAATAATAATATGTTAACCGTAGTTTGAATTATATTCTTTCACAGTAGTGTTTAATGTCAACTATTAGTTCAAAACAACACTGCTATAAAATAAAATATTCCTTTATTATTATTTTTTTTTTCATGCTCTATCTACAAAATACAAATTTAAAATTTCGAAAGCGCTATAATATTATGATTTATGGTGCTTCCTGCACTTAATTGTATGTAGAATATATATTAAATAAAAATGTAACTATTAAAATTAATAACAAAACATTTAAACTGCCATTTCGATTTAAGGAGGTTTTCTTTTGATATTATGAAAAAACATAGCCTCAACTTTAATATTGTGGCACATAGGTACATAAAAATATAATATATAAAAATTTTGTTTTTTTTTTAATTCTAACTGCCACAAGTCTATTATCACAGGTATAAAATGGAGTTTTTACATTTCGTATAAGAAAGTGTATATATTTATAAATATTTACTATAACTTCTCAGTAACAAAATATACAAAATTAAATAAACTTTAAAACTGAACCTTGGGCAATATTAAGAATTTTCAAATCTCAAAACCGTTTTTTATTGAGTTATAGTAGTTTAGTACCAATGGTACAAATTTTGTTACTACCTTGTAAAAAGCCGTTAGACGTACCCGTTAAATATTTTAAATTCTGAATGGAGTGAACAAACTAGCATGATTAAAAATTCAATTTTTTTTTCTGTAAACACTTTTTCATATAGGAAAACTTGTCCAAAAGTTTCGACCGGCAATAGTTTTGATTTAATTCTATAGTTAATTTTGTTACCGAAGTAACAATAGTCTTAGTTATTAAGAGTATTATTTTATTTATTTATAACTATTATTATTAATTAGAATAGTAATTAGTCTTAGTCCGAGACCCCAGTAGATACTGCTGTTTAAAATAACATTCAATCGAATCGGTTTTGATGATAATCAGGGCTAGGGACTTATAAGAATTAGCATATTTTTCAAAAATCATTCAAAACATAGCTAAGTAATATAGAAATGCGTTTCATAACACTAGGAGTTGTATACAGTTCTCTTTAATTTGCATATTTTGCATATTTAACTCTTTTTTCG
>JAIPRM010013997.1:0-11028 GCA_025469315.1 Stegophylla sp. TES_Ste_2020
ATGTACGTTAAAGTGCGTAATTTTAAGTAAAACTAACGAATTCAGTCGAAATTCTAACTTCAAACGGGTATAAAAAAAAAGTTGACTAACGATTTTTGAGATTTTTTCAGATCAATTAGACACATATCTCAGTGAGATCATATTAAATTTTCAAGTCTTAATATCAAAAATCAAAAATTTTATTGCATAAAAACTAACAAAAAATGAGATATTTCCGAAATTTTCAAAATGCCTTACTTAACTCAACATTGATCATATCATTTTGATATTGTTAGAAAATGTTCTTTGACCGTTTTTAGTAGTTGGTGAACGTTTCAAGTTTCTAGCTCCATTATTGTAGAAGTTATGGTAAAAAGAAATTTTCAATTTTATGAAAATGCCGGTAACTACATATTTTGCCGTTTTTCGTTAATTTTTCGACAGTTTTTCACCGCGCTTGGAAAAAGTATTGAGAAATTGGAAAAACGACCTGTTTAAAGTACCATCTGGGTGTAATTCCGGTTCTATAGAGATGCTGATCGAAACTTTCGCACAAGTATTTCTATACGAAAAAGTGTTCACAGAAAGAGAAAAAATAAATAAATAAACATCATTGTAAAATCATAAGCTTCTTCACTTCGTTCAGAATCTAAAAGTTACTGATCGAAACTTTTGGACAAGTATTTCTATACGAAAAAGCGTTCATGGAAGGAGAAAACAAATAAACATCTTTGTAAAATCATAAGCTTCTTTGCTCCGCTCAGTATCTACAATATTCATTTTATAAAAGTCTATTATAACTAAATCATCACGGTATATACACGCCTAAATAAATTAAATGTCAAAGGGCATGGGGTTAAAGTCATGACTAACATTCCATTCTAATGATGTGCATGAAAATAATTGAATTACTCGGAATAGCTCAACTGTTTATTGCATGTAAATTTCATAATCTATTATACCAGGATTATAAATTTCATTTCTGCGAAACTACGTAACATAGTAATTACACGTACGATAATATTATTTTACTATCGGTAATTTTCGATATTAAAGTTTCTAAAGTACAGATATTCGTTTTAAAAATTGTTAGTCACTCGAATGTTTTAAAATATAAAATAAATTAAAATCCAACACAATATGATTATCATATAATATAAGAGACTAAAATCAAAATGAATAGTCCAAATTAAATAGTTTGAATATAAATTGTCGATTTTCAATTAGAGGTGCTTTGATAATGTTATAGATAATCTATAAATCTGTTTTGTATCAACAATTGTATGGCTATAGTATTTTTGTGTATCCAAATAATTAATAATTAAAATGCTATTAAAAACTATTAATTTCAAACAAAATACTAAAGAGAATACATAACGTAAATCATAAACGTCAAATATTATAATACGATATTGAGAAGAATTATAAATAGTTATTTTAGATTTTGAGTGGAGCAAACAAGTGAGTGTTATTACAATGATGTTTGCTTATTATTATTATTATTATTTTTTTTTTTTTGTATAGAAATACTGGTCCAAAAGTTTTTTGACCAGCAACTAATTAGAACACGCTTCAATTTTGTAAACTTTTAAAAATTTATCATAAAACTCCGATCAAAATGGTTTTATTGAAGAAATGATATATTGCTTCTTTAAAATTCAATACAACCCCCCAAAAAAAGCATCCCACTCGAGGAGCGAAGAATACCCATGGTTCAGAATTTTAGATTTTGAGCAAACCTATAAATTCACAATGATGTTTATTTTTTCCCTCGTTCTGTAAATACGTTTGCGTACTTTGATCAAAGCTTTGATCACATTATTTCAAAGGGTTGGCACTTGTCGTTTTAATTGTTGGCCATTGGTTGGCCCATTGTAGTCATGGTAACGTGTTTATTGTAACTGAACCTCTGCTCAGAATCGTTTTTTTTTTTTTTTTTTTTCTGAAGAAATGATTTGTCGTTTCTTTAAACTTTTTAAACTTTAATACTCTCACCAAGAATATTCCACTCGGAAAGCGAATTATATCTATAGTGCAAAGTATATCTGGCCTTTTTTCATTGTCACTTGAAGGATTTTGGATTGAAATAAAAAATCAATGCCTTGAAGTTGGCAACAAAGTTGTATACCGTTTATTTGTACCATTTGCGACTGTGAGATAGGATTTTCATCTGTTGCCATGTTAATATCCAAATATTGTTCAAACTCAATGAAAAACATGAAATCCGTGCACCAATGACTATATATTTTTTTTTGGGGGGCAAACAAACAAAAATATAAACATCGAAATATCAAACAAATATTATGTAACTGTCAACTACTTCATCGTGAAAAAATAATTTTCATTTTCAGAGTGGCTTGAATAAAAAAAATTATTTGGAATCTGCAGCAATAGAAAATTATATATTTACATATATATTACGTAACCGAAGAATGTTAATCTGCTATACTAATATTTACAGTTAAATTATTGTGTTTGAGATTTTTTTACAATAAAGCCTTTTTTTCAGCAAACACTACTCTTGTCGCGCCATCACCACTCGCATATTTTATTTTTTATTTCAATAAAATTGTCCCTCGGCTGGAAAAATCAATCGCGTCACAATATTTTAACGTCAGTTATGACGGTCACGGCTTGTAAAATAGTGACTATTCACACGCGTTCGTAATACAATATACATACAGTGGAAGTACGAACACTGATGTGAAGTGAAAAACTGTCCTTTTGAATTTATAATTTTATTTGTGTATACTGAACAACAACAATAACAACAAATCATAAAGTTTGGATTAAAAAAAAAAATAGTTTCCGAGTCTTTTTTTTGACAAATTTTGGATAGTTCTCCTAAATTTTGAGAAAACAACTGAGAATTTCGAAAAATGGCCTCTTTAAAGTACCATCTAGAAAGAAATCCGGTTTGAAAAACTAACTGGTCGAAATTTTTAGACAAGTACAGTACTCTATACGAAAATGTGTACACATAAAAAAAAAGAAAAAAATAATATCAACGAAAAAAAAAAAAACCGTTTAATTTTTGATCTATTTTTCTTTAACGAATTAGTGATACTTACATAACTTTCGTACGATCTTCTCAGTGCCCCGATATTACGTCATTTCTTTTTTCAATTTTTGCTCGGGCATAAAGCGAATCACGAGATACAATTTTCTCGTCAAGTGTAAACATCAATGTGCAGACTGAAGCGTATGATAGATTTGGTTTGATATTTGGGGCCAAATTTTGCGATGTGTGGCTAAGGCTATTATTGTAAAGTAATACGCTTATAAATTCTCTCTCTCTATTTGTCTTTCAAAAAAAAAAAAAAAAAAGAAAGTTTTTCTTCTAAATTTATTTATCACAAAAAATATTTATAGACGTTATAATATAGATTCGGCCGAGTTTATTGGAAATGTCACGACCATATATTATTTTATCCAAACAAACGCGGTCGGCAAATCGAATTTCTTTTTTCCGGCGTCTACCGTCGAAATTCGTTTCCAAGTTTTTTTCGCATGAATGTTTTTTATTATGATTTCGAAAGGACATATAAAAATTAATATAGCCGAATGCGGAATATCGGCAAAATCAGATGTGAGCAATTTCGTAGAACACAACAATATGAAAACGGAATTAATCGAAGTCTTATCGTAGGTAATATGAACAATAAGCACGGGCGTATTTAGAAAAGGAATTAGGGACTAAGCCCTCACGTTTAATAATAGCTTCCCTAAATTTTTAGTCATAAAAATTTACAATTAATAATAATTGTGATGACATTTGAAATTAATAAATATTATATTCATAGCATTTTACTTTTGTAATCAATGCTATCATAAATTTTGGCTAAATAAACAAAACGTTGTTTATCCACGACACAGATTATTAATATATTATCCATATCGTAATGTTCATATTGTTCTGTACACATTTTCGTATAGAAATACTTGTCCAAAAATTTCAACCAGCAACTTCTAAGAACTGAATTTGCTAGATAATATTTTAAAGAGGACATAATTCAAAATTTTCTATTTTTTTTCTCAAACATCAGGAAAAGCTAATAAATAGTATGGAAAAGAAAGCCGGACATACTTCGCACCACGGATATTCTTCACTATTCGAGTCAGATACTCTTGGTGGATGTATAGACTTTTAAGAAACGATAAATCATTTCTTCAATAAGACGATTCTGAACAAATTATTAACAAATAATATAAAGAACAATAAAAGTCATCATTTTCAACACACCTACCAAAAGTATCTGATATGAAGAGCGAAGAATATCCGTGGTGCGAAGTTTGTCCGGTTTTCTTGTTCATACTTCACTTTACTTTACTATACTTTATTTTTTTATCTAATAAATTAAGAAAAGAAAAAAATAATTAATAAGAAAATAAGTGTTAGAAAAATGTCCAATTTTTTTTTTTGACATTTTAAAAATTTCCTTGAGCTAAAATGTTTCTTATATTATTTTCTTATCTATGTTTATATTTTCATAAAGTTATTGGACCAAAAACTATGATTTTTGAGTTTTTTTTGTCAAATTTCGGGTAGTTTTATCAAATAAAAATTAAGAATTGAGAAATTCAAAAAATAACCTCTCTAAAATACCTCCTTGAGACATATTCGGTTTCAAAAAGTTGCTGATTGAGACTTTTGAATAAGTAGATCCATATGAAAAAACGTTCACGGGGAAAAAAATAAACATCATTGTAAAAACAATAACTTCTTCACTACGTTCAAAATATTATAATATTTGATAAAAAAAAACTAGGAAACTATATTTTTTTCAATCCAAACTTTATGAAAATTTAAACATAGATACATAATAATATGAGAAATATTTTGGCACAAGAAAATTTTAAAAATGTCAAAAAAAATTTTGGATATTATTTCCATTTTTCTCATCATTTTTTTTTTTTTATTTCCTGTACAATTATTTACTCTTAATTTTTATTTTTTGTATCGGATTAAAAAAAAAATGAAATAAAGTAAAGTAAAACAAAGATATATAAAGAGTAGATAAGAAAGCTGGGCATACTTCACACCATAGGTGTTTCTCGCTCTTTGGGTCAGATACTCTCGGTGGGTGTGTTGAACATGACGACTGTTATTGTTCTGTATATTATTAATGTACTTCACGCAGAATCGTCACAAGTTGCACGTCTCCTGATTTTGTTAAAGTATACTTAAAATTTACCAAGTCATTTAATTTTAAACCTCCAGAAAAGCCCTCGAAACTTACATGGTTTCTAGTTGAAATTTTGAACATACATTTTAAAACCAGACACTTTATATAGATGACTTGTTTTAGGTAAAATGACTGTCTAAAATGATAATCTTCAAAGTAAATGCTGCACTTAGTATAGCACGTGAAAATATTTAAATGTAGTATAAATAAAAATAAAATTACCAAAATTTGTCAAATTGTGCAAAAATATGTAATTAGAATTTTTCTATTTCAGTACAAAATATCTTGAAACAAATTTATACCTTCCTTAAATTATTCTAAAGCATTATATTAAAGAATATCGAAATGTAAAATGTCCCGAACCCTAAATATAAGCATTGAAAAAAAAAAAAAAATTAAATTATTTCTACATCATTTTTGATGCGTTACAGACGCAAGACGATGATTTACAATAATACATCGGGTACTGACGCACACGTTGTCACCACACTACAGTCTATTTGTTATGTTTTATTGAAAATTAAAATTTACAAAATAATACGAATTGTCTGTGAGTTATTTCTTAAAAACAGAGAGAGATAAAGTTTGAAACATTTTCGAACTCGACATTATTTCGAAAACAATAACGTGTTCGTCGAACACAAACGTGAAATACATGTACTTCAATAACAATAAAATATTGTTGTCGTGTTTCAATAAAGTTTTATTCTGAGACGTTTTCATGATTATACGTCTTGTAATCCGCGGTTTTCTCCGAATGTCAGAGTTTATGATAAGTCTACGTGCATTTGTTGTATTCATTCATATCAACGTCTGGCTTACGCCCAGATTTGGGTGTCTGAAATAATCGTTATCTACACAGAAAGGAAAATTAATTTTTAGAAACCAACATGGTCGCCCTTTGGGGAGGGTAAGGAGAAGCACTTGCCTTCCCCTGGATTTCGTTTTTTTAAATTATTGACAAAAAAAAAAAGATAATAATAATAATAATAATAATAATAATAATAATAATTTTGATACGATATCATCGATACACACGTCATGGCGCGGCCCAAAGTAGATAATATTATTACAACATTTTAGAGACACCTTCGATCGCGCACGTCCCCCCGGCGCGGCGAGTCGAGAGAGCCCGTAATCGCGTCACGGAGGGGAGGAAAAGGAATCGCTCGCGTCATCGTCGTGCAGCGACATAATATTTCCAATTATTACAGTTTCATATTGAATACGCGCGTACAGTAATTCGAAAACAAGTCGGCCGCGCGTGGGCAGCAAGCCCGTACGGTATATTGCAAACCCTCCTGCACCGTACGGCGACGGGGCGGGCGTAAAGAACTCCAGAAACGGGTAAACGAACACGTTCCGGGAAAACAACGCCGTGCTTGCCGCCTAGAGTATAATATTATGGTACTTTAACCGGGAACCGCAGCTATACGTGCAGAATATTATGTAAATTAATTGAAAAGCCACTCGGCAGCAGCTCGAATCTCGGTGTACTGAAAATCATATTTTTATACGGTCTTTTTCAGATGAAATAAATATTATTAATAGCCCAACTTGTGCCATGATTTTGAAAAATGAAAGAAAAAATTAAAAAAAAAAAAAAACTGTGTAAAAATATTAACGGCTTTTGAAAAATTTGAAAAAATAACCATTTAGTAGAGTTACGTAATGATAGTATTCGGAATAAATTTAAAAAATATGGACTTAGACAAGAAAGACGCACATACTTTGCATCGTGCGTATTCTTTGCTCCCCGGGTCAGATACTCTTGATGGGTGTGTTGAAAATGACGATTTTTATTGTATTTTTTTTTTTTATTCTTTACTTAATGTTATAGGTTGTTGTTACATTTTTAGCTATTTCACAATATATTATATAATTGTGCTACATATTAAACTGTTTTCAAAAAAATTAGGCAAAACTGATAGGTTTGTATGCGCAGGATTTATATTCAATGTGAGTGAAGCAAAGACAGATCATAGAAAAAAAAAATTATTAATTTAAAAAATTAATGCTATCTACGTCTGCAGAAAATCAAATGTTGGGATGTTTTCGGTAAATTATATAATTGTAAATTTTGATTAAATATTTTAGGTTTACAATTATATATTTTGGTAAACCTAAATACACACGCACATACGCACGCATAGATTTATATATTTTCGGATTTTCAATACGTATAAATTTGCACCTTATTCATAACATATAGATATTTTATTTCGTTTCGCCGTCGTACGTGCTTACTTGTCAATAACGATTTCGGACGAACAGTTTCATCCATACACATTTTTTGTTGTTTTGTCCAAATAATGTTTAGAAATATCTGTAATTTAATTTGTTTGTTTACATTCGTTTGGCGTTTTTATTTCGTTCTTTTAGCGTAGGATTGGCAAACAAAATATCACGATTTTTTGGCACACTAACAATTTCTATAGAAAAAAAAAAAAGAGTTACACTGAAAATACATTTCCATAAATGAAACTATGGAAGGCTATTCAACACAACGCACGTACAAAAAAAAAAAAAAAATAACAAAAATCCAACACAATTACAATAAAATATGATTTTTAAAATACGGAGCGATCCAATATGTGTTTAGTTTCTTTCTTTTTAAATTTATTATTCCATGTATTTATTATTTAAAGACGTTCCTCATAATATTGTCTACAACAGTGCTGATCAAGGACTGATACTTAATGACTCGTAGGTTCAAGTTCTGGTTTTTCAATGGCTAAGAATTTCTAATCCAGTTCTGAAAATTTCAAATAATTCAAATATATTATTATAAACAATCTTACTAATTTGATTTTCAATTAAAACACAAAATATCTGAGAAGAAAAAAACACTGCAGATCATAGTCTAAATCATAATTTTATTAAAAAGACTTGAGTTAATGTGTCGTTTATTCTATGAACTCCTCTCTTCTCTCACTCTCTCTCTGAACTCATTTTTTCTCTTTATAAGTCTATGCGAGGGAATTGCGAGTCACGAGCAAACGTTCACGACAAAATATTATTACGACAATTGCCGTGTATTTTTTACGTTATTATTAATATTAAAAATATAATATAGTCGACAACGCGCGACCGAACATGATATACGTCACGAAATACGTCGTCGGATCACCGCGGCCTTGTGCAATATTCCCGTCGCGTTAAAACTTTTCGACGCACAAACTCGGCTCACCGCCGGAAGTTTCGTTTAGTGATTATAATGCGATAAAACTTGTGTACTGACGGATGGCTTCCTATTATGGACTTTCGGACGCGACGACAAATAATAATAATAATTGTCAAATTTACTCTTCCGACCGTTAAACACTCTGCGGCGACGGCGGAGGCTGCGGTGGCATCTTAGCGGCACGCACGACATTTATCACGATCATTGTGTCGGCGAACGACGCATTATTAAAATACGATATTAGTTGGCAACTATAGTAAGATCTCTGATAGACCGCAACGATCACTTCGAGGTCGTCGAGTGAACGTCCGCTATTCGGGGTGATTCAGTTTGCAGGAGTCGTGGTACATTAATATATACCTAGTTGGCTGCAAATGCGAATAAACTTACAATTTAGAACTGTGAATTTATAATGCAGAAATAACCTTGAAAAATGTATTTAAAACGGCAAAAAAATCAATACAAATGCACTAAAAATATCAAAAAAGGGCTTTAAATCACAATTTTCAAAAAAATTGAGATTTTAGATTCCAATCAGAAAGAAGAAACTTTTGAATTTGCAATGATGTTTATTTTTATTTTTTCGTTCTGTATAAACTTTTGCGTATTGATATATTAATCCAAAAGCCTCGATCATCCACTTTTTGAATCAAAATTCGTCTCTAGATGGTACTTTATGCTTGGCATTTTTTGAAATTCGCATTATTTCAAAAGGTTTACACTTATCACCATTGTTGGTACCCCTCACCCCCGGTCAATACTTAGATCAATACTCCCTATCCTAGACTCAGACCCCCTACTTATTGCCCTCCCCCCCCGATCCAAGACCATGACATCTTTTTTATCATTCCCTTTCTCTCCTATCCTCCTCTATCATGTAACCATGATATACATAGTAACTCTGTAATTATGGTAACGTAGTAATTATTGTTACGTGGTTATTCTATAATAACTGAACCTCTGCTCAGAATCATTTTATTAAACAAATGATTTATTGTTCTTTTTTAAATTTTATACGCCCAAAAAGAATATCCCACCCGAAAAGAAAAGTGTATCCATGGTGCAAAGTCTGTCAGGTCTTCTTTATATCTTATTAGTAATTAGAAAAAATTCCATTTTAATAAATAATTAAATAATATTTTACGATCTGTACTACAAATATCACAATACTTTAGCATATTATATGTGTATTATTTTATTATACTCTTAATGGGTGTATTGAATTTTAAAGAAACGATAAATCACAGAGGTTCAATTATTATACAATAATCACGTAACAATAATTAATACGTTACCATGGTTGCCATGGTTACCCCGTTACCATGGTTGCAATGATTACAGGTGTGGGTAGGATAGGAGTGGGTTGGGTAAGTTGGGTAATGGGTCAATGTCTTGGGTCGGGGGCTTGTCAACGACAATAAGAGTAAACGCTTTGAAATAATGTGAATTTCGAAAAATTCTAAGTATAAAGTACCAACTAGAGCCGAATTTTGATTCAAAAAGTGGCTGATCGAGGCTTTTGGATTAGTATTTCTATGTGCAAAAGTGCTCACAGAACGAAAAAAAAAGAATAATTAATAAACATCATTGTAAATTCATAAGCTTCATCACTCCACCCAGAATCTAAAATTATTACAATATTCTGTGTTAGAATCAAACTAGATACCTACGATGGTATTGTTCCATATTTATTACCTCAAACCGACTCTACATAAATTGAAATTATGATAAAAAATTAAATATTTAATCCTTTACATTTATTATGTTTAAAAAGCTCATACATATTGATAACATCTACGACACAACCACAGATATAATATATTTAATAATAATAAATATATTTTTTTTTCTACAAATTTTTTTTAAGGGATGGGGAACTATCCAAAATTTGACAATAAAGACTCGGAAACCATAATTTATTAATTTAAACATTATGAACATTTAAACATAAATAAACAATAATATGGGAAACATTTGGTGCTAGAAAATTTTGAAAATGTAAAAAAAAAATTTTAGACATTTGTCTAACTATTTTATCCGTGTTATATTTTCTTCCTTTTCTTTATTTATATAGATAAAAAAAAGTAAAGTAAAGCAATGATAAGCAATGATTAAGTAAAGTAAAACAAAGATAAGTAAAGTATAGACAAGAAAGCCAGACGTACTTCACACCACAGGTATTCTTCGCTCATCGAGTCCAATATTCTTAGTTTGTGCGTTGAAAATGACGACTATTATTGTTCTTTATATTATTAACTTCCTTCGTTTAGAATCATCTAATTGAAGAAATGATCTATAATTATTTTAAAATTCTACTCACCCACTAAGAGTATCTGATCTAAGCAGCAAAGAATACCTGTGGTGCGAAGTATGTCCGGTTTTCTTATCTGTACTTTATTTTAGATTCTGAACGAAGTGAAGAAGCTTATGATTTTACAATGATGTTTATTTTTTTTTATTTTTTATTTTTTATTTTTTTTTCTCTTTCTGGAAACACTTTTTCGTAAAGAAATACTGGACCAAAAGTTTCGATCAATACCTCTAAAGAACCAAAATCATACCCAGATGGTACTTTAAAGAGGTCATTTTTCCAATTTCTCAATACTTTTTCCAAGCGCGGTGAAAATATGTCGAAAAATTAACGAAAAACGGCAAAATTTGCAGTTACCGGCATTTTCG
>JAIPRM010013998.1:0-11028 GCA_025469315.1 Stegophylla sp. TES_Ste_2020
GGAAGTTAATAATAAAAAAAAAAAAAAATTTCAAAAAATGTCCAAAATTTCTTTTCACATTTTTCGAAATTTTCTTGCGCCAAAATCTTTTTTATAGGATTTTCTCTCTATGTTTAAATTCTCATAAAATTCTGATCAAAAAATGATGGTTTTCGAGTAGTTTTTGTCAAATTTTGGGTAGTTTTTTCCAAAAAAAAACATTGAAGAATTGAGAAATTCAAAAAATGACCTCTCTAAAGTACAATCTGAGGCAAATCGGGTTTCAAAAAGTTATTGATCAAAACTTTTGGACAAGTATTTCTATACGAAAAGTTGTGCACAGAAAAAAAAAAGAAAAAAAAACATCATTGTAAAAACACTAGCTTCTTCACTTCATTCGGAATCTAAAAAAAAAATTATAATTAAAAAAGCTTGTTTACATAAATGAGTTGCAGAAAAGTCCATCAAATAACTCAGTGAAATATTGGAAACGACCGAATAATCTTTTTGGACCCATATTCAAAACCGAGCCAAATTTATGGTTTTAAAAACGATATTAATGCCGCCTGTTCTCATGACAGTTCAGTTAACGACTTTATAAGTCAGTTGATGAAATTTTCAATTTATTTTGGTAGGCTTCTTAATTTTTATAATACAATTTAAATAATTTAATATACCTATTATGAGAAATTATTTTCGCTGTCATAAATTAAAATTCGCAAATCCTTAGCCCTTAGAATCTCGACTAGTATCCGCCGCGGCCCAGTGTCACGTTGCTTGCGGCCCACAGGTTGGGAACCGCTGGCTTAGTGTTTATGGAATCGCGGTAGTGTAACACGCACATATTATTATTATTATTATCGTCGTAACACGAAGAGGAGAGCAAACACGCGCGTCGACATAATATTGTTCAAACGAAAGCACAGCAGTCGGCGGAACGTATATTACGCGTGCGATCAAACATTCAATCGAGAGATTTATATTTATATTTTCAGGGACGCGTTCTCGATTTAAATGTTTTGCTATTATAGCACAATCGAAAGGGCTGGCTGATCGTTCACTTCTACCCCTCTCTCCACACCGTAATAATTTCTCGTCTTCGCAATCGCCACGGGACGCTGCTATTCGATTATTATATAACGTGCGAGAGAATACGTATTTTAGATTCAGAACGAAGTGAAGAAGCTAGTGTTTTTACAATGATGTTTATTTTTCATTTTTTTTTTTCTGCGTACAACTTTTCGTATAGAAATACTTGTCCAAAAGTTTCGATCAATAACTTTTTGAAACCCGATTCGCCTCTAGATTGTGCTTTAAAGAGGTCATTTTTTGAATTTCTCAATTCTTCAATGTTTTTTTTTGGAAAAAACTACCCAAAATTTGATAAAAACTACTCGAAAACCATCATTTTTTGATCAGAATTTTATGAAAATTTAAACATAGATAGAAAATCCTATACAAAAGATTTTGGCGCAAGAAAATTTTGAAAATGTGAAAAAAATTTTGGACATTTTTTTTTTCCTTATATTATTAACTTCCTTCGTTCAGAATCGTTTTACTGAAGAAATGATTTATCATTTCTTTAAAATTTATTACGCCCGTCAAGAGAATACCACCCGTCGTGCGAAGTACACCCATTTTTAATTTTTTCAAACAAAATCAATTCGCGTCAATATAATAATATAGTACAGAAATAAAACGAAAACGTTTGCGAGAATTACACGCGTTTTCTACAATTATTCATAATATCGTGTGTGTTCGACTTAGGGTTGCCAACTATCAAATTGAATAATGTAAGTAAAATTTTTTTCAAGTACTTCGAATAAATGCGAAGTGAAAAAACTAATGTTTTTACAACGACATTTATTTAATTTTATTATTTTTTTCTTTAAATTTTCAACACACACACACCAAGAGTATCTGACCAGAAGAGCGACGAATACCTGTGGTTAGTGTGTATGTCAGGTTTTTTTATTATCTATACTTTATTTATTTTTGATTTTTTTTTTTTTTTTAATTATACACACCCAACAAGAGAGTGTCTGACCCGAGGAGCAAAGAATACATTTGGTGCGAAGTATGTCTAGCTTTCTTGTCAATATTTTGCTAATCTTTATTTTACTATTTTAAATCGCAAAAACAACCGAGTCCCGTTGAACTGTATCGCGTTCTATCGGATTTAATTCCACGTCATTTATCGGGCTCGTGCCAATGAAAAAAGTTTACAAATCGATTTATACATAATATATACGTACACACATATATATATATATATATTGCATTAATGTCTGTCATCGTAATAAATATTAATAACTACAGATGCCGATCTTGGCATTTTTTCATTGGACGTTTTTTTCTCTCTCTCCTCGTTTTAGTCTCCGTCGGCCCGTATGCGTGTTTAAATATATAATAAAGAGAGAAAGAGATTTATATACTGGTGTTATATTTACAGTCGACTCTCTCTAAATAACTGGAATCTGCGCGGAAGGAGTCAGTGAAATAAAAACAAAAAAAAAAAACTCTCCGAGTTGTCGAAAATTCGGAATTATCAAGATTAATAATTTCATATCGCTTTATATATATTTTTTTTCTAAGAGAAGTTTTATTTCTATTTTTATTATTTTTTTTTTTTTTTTTTTTTTTTACCCCAGTCGTTGTAAACTTCGTCCAAATCGATTATATACTTGCGTAACGTGCTTTAATTTCGCTGCAATTTTACGAATTTATAATTAGTAGTTGAATATTTATTATTATCTTAAAGTTTCCTTTTTTATTTAAAATCTACCTTGTCGTCCAATATACGTTACCGTGGCAGGTCTCGTGTCGGTTTGAAATTGCATTTTGAGTCTACCGAAATTTATTTTAAATATACAATTTTTTTTTTTTTTTTTTTTACAATCAGGTTTTGCAAAAGGTACTCTTAATATCATGGTGACATGCTAGTCGACCGGTAAAAACAATTATCGCGCACATTGATAGTTTGTCCGGGGTAAATTTTTACCCCCCCCCCCGCTGTGGAGTGGCGATGGGTCGATAGAATTTTGCTTTTTTTGCAAATTAACGCCACCGTTAGTGCCATCGCAAGGGAACGACTTATAAATTCGCAGGAAACGTTTGAGGACAAGTCGGAATATTATTATGCTAATCGCCAGCTGCCATAGGTACCGTATTTTTGCGATTTCCACTCTCGTAAACTACCCCGTTTTATATCTCATTTTTCGTGTACACCTCGTAGAGTCGTACATACATTCACATCTCACAAACGATAGCTTTTCGACTCGAGAGGAGCAGTTTTGAACTTAAGTGGGACATTTTTTTTTTTTTTGCATTTTTCACCGCAATCAATTGATACTTGGCGAAAATTTATATGGATTTCGTGACATTTAGTGATGCACGAGAACACGCGTACGTGTAACCGATAATAATAATTATCGACACACGCACGAGACGGCGAACGGACAGGAGAGGGCGCAGACACGGAGACGCGTACTGACTGGCAGACGTGCGGAAAGGAGATGGAGAGAGATACGCCGCGAAATAGGGGAAGTGAGGCGTATAAATATACTGACTGACGACGGTCTCGTATACAGGATAGAGAAAAAAGAGAGATTGGTGGGGTGGTTGGTATTGAGAGGGGTGAATGAGAGAGAGAACGCGGAGCGGCGGTTTGATCATTTTCTTTATGCCCGACTTAATGGAAGCTGCGTTGCTCGAATCGGACCAACACAGGCCGCCACCCCGCCACTACCACACCACCGCCCCCACCCCCACCCCTATTACACTCGTATCGTATTACACCACTATACCGCAGCTACCACTACCACAATAACCGCCAAACGACAAAAACAATTGCGCCACCATATACAGATATATATATATATATATATAAACGTATATTATTATATATAATATATATTATAGCAGCAGTGACCTGGATTCGGAAGAATTCGTCGCGTCGCTCTCGACAGATAAAATATTTCCCCGAGCACACGCGTGCGCGTAACGCAAAGCACACGCACGCGCAAGTGAGCGGAAAACCTTTTTCACACCGCACCTGTGTCCATCACAATCGAAAAATTCTAGTGCAATTTTTCAATTGACTTTATGTACGTAATGCGGTGAGATCATAATAATATGATAATGAACAACCATTTTAGATTCTGAACGAAGTGTTTTTACAATGTTGTTTATTTTTTTCTGTGTATAACTTTTCGTATGGAAATTCTTTGTCCAAAATTTTCGATCAGTAACTTTTTGAAACCGGATTCGCCTCTAGATTGTACTTTAAAGAGGTCGTTTTCTGAATTTCTCGATTCTTCAATTATTTTTTTGGAAAAAACTGCTCGAAATTTGACAAAAACTACTCGGAAACCATCACTTTTTGATCCGAACTATATGAAAATTTTTGAACATAGACAGAAAATCATATGAGAAAGATTTTGAAAATTTGAAAAAAAAAATTTTGGAAATTTTTCCAACACTTTTTTTTCTCTCATTTTTTGAGGCTTTTTTTTTGTTTTTACCTCCAACTCAAATCAAATCCTGTCCCAACAGCTCGTCCCGGATCACTACTTGTCATTAAGAACGATAAAACCGAGAAATTTTTTTGTGAATTTCAGGGAAGTACTTATATTAACTATGATCCGTTAAACGTGCTCGCCTCGTTTTTGGTTGTAAAAATTCATAAATTTGGATTACTTTTTCGTTTTTTTTTTTTTTTTCAGAATGTTCAAAATCAAAAGATGTATTAGTATGCTTTCAATAACTTTTTTTGTGCCGCCATCGCACTATAAGGAAATTATATAGTGACTTTTTTTTTCTACTACTAACACGATGGAACTAAACAGTATTTTCAAAAATATTTTAACATTTAATAAGAATACAATTTCTCTCAGAAGTTGTTCTCTTCGCGTAAATCTATGTCATTGGCGACCCTAAAACATAACGACAGCCAGTGTATCACAGAGCACACTTTTATGACTATTAAAACTAATTTATTGCAATATTATGATTGTTTAGGCTAAGTACAATATATTTCGCACAAAAAGTGACTAATTTTATAACTCTAAGTAGAACGATGAAGAGGGTATTTAGTGTGTTTACAATAATGTGTAAACATTCTTTTATTTATTTAATTTTTTGGAAATACTTGTCTAAAATTTCGATCAGCAACTTTTTTTGAGTCACGATTCACCTCTGGACAGGTATACTTCTGAGACGTAATTTTTCAAAATATTTTAAATCATCGATTTCGTCTACAAATGCAGATGACCGCATGTTGGGGTAGACGTAATGTTTTCGCGTCATCCCCAAAAGGGTCGAAATGAGGCGCGGATAGGGTACAATCGTTCACCGTTGAGGGGGAGGGGCGGTTGGAAAGAGAAGACCGCGGGCAACTACAGCCGTAGTCGGGATATTTTCGAAGGGAATGTAACCGTTTTGTGTTTCGGGTCCGACACCAAAACAACGACGGCGATGACACGACGACAACACGATATAATATAAATGTATTATTATTTCGCCGACCGTAGAGTATCTATCCGCCGCCGCCTTCGAGGAATTCGCCGGGTTATGAAACCCACTATACTGCGCTCTGCCGTCCCTAAACCGACTACGGTGTCGATCAGACGTCGTGTCGAGAAAACCGAGCGAAAACCGTTGAACAAACGTAGTAATACAACACCCCCGCGCGCAGCACATCTATTGTTCTAATATATTACGCCGTGTCCCGTGTCTTACACACAATGGGATCGGAATGCGCGTCAACCGATGTCACCGAGGCGTGGGTTTCGATATGCCGGCGACTGGCCACGACGACTAGGACGTTTTCTCGACGTCCCTCCTCTCCTCCTCTGGCCCCGGGGGAATTTCGAATTTAAAACTCGAGGCCATTAACCCGTATTTTTATGCGCCGTTTTATAAAACACATAAAATATGCCCTCTCCCCCCCCCAACTGTTTTGTTTCACGAAATAATTATAGGCCGAGTAAAACAGACATTATAAAAATTTTAAAAAAATAATAATAATTATAATAATAAATTAATGAACTCGGAAATATTCTGATTTTATATTATGTTCCATTCAATGGTGCCGTATGAGACGAGCACAGTGATATTTCAAAACCTATATTCCAGTGGTGAGACACTAAATACTAAAAAAATATACATTACAAATTATAAGCTATAAAGTTACTTAGAGTGTGCATAGAAATATTGTCACGAGAATAAAATGTTTAAAATAAGAAGTATATAATTTTAGATTCTGAACGAAGTGATGAAGCTAGTGTTTTTACAATGATGTTTATTTATTTATTTTTTTTTTTTCTATGTACAACTTTTTGTATGGAAATACTTGTCCAAAAGTTTCGATCAGTAACCTTTTGAAACCGGATTTGCCTCTAGAATCTAGAGGCAAATCCATTGTTTTTTACTTATAGAAAATCCTTGGCACTTAGAAGTAACGAGTATAACACAATTAGCTGCATTGATTGTATTATTGAAGAAATGATTTATCGTTTCTTTCAAATTCAATACACCCGTCAAGAGAATTCAACCCGTCGTGCGAAGTATGTCCAGCTTTTTCAAATTTTAAATATAATATATTGTCTTGTACGTTTTTATTTAATTATTACGATAATGATTTATGCCACGTTATCATTGACCATTGGTTAGATCGATTATGGCCAAAGTTTAGCCACCCCAAATGTACTTTATTTCTGGCTACGTTTCTGATAATTATTGAAAATTAATTTTCTCTTCTCGAGTAGTGGTGTACAATCTCGATGGACTTGTTGAATTTCAAATAAAAGATAAATCGTTTCTTCGTTGAAAAGATTCTAAATAGAGCTGTGTGTACAGCTGACAGTAATTGTCAGTTTTGTTTTGAGTATGTTTGACGAATAAAATATAACAGCTGAATACGTATCGATTTGATTACTACAGTGAAAATGATAAATTGTTCTGTATATTTTATAACACTTGGGATTATTAAACATTTGAGTAAGCTTGAGAAATATAATTTTAATTAATAAATTAAATATGTTGAGATACGATAAATGTATAGAAATTTGCTTTTGAAGAAACATAATTTTGAGACATAATTCTAAAATTTTACACGATCATCACAAATTATTCATCGAGGCGGATAATGATAAATAATTTGGTCTCGAAGTTTTTGAAGAGAATTTTGAAAAATTACCACTTTATAGTAAGTACCTGGGTGTGTGTGTTTTCTGATCGAAAAAAAAAATACTGTATAAACTATTTGAACAAGACGAAAAAGTGTTTCCATAAAAATAATCAAAATATAAACGTCTTTGTATAGTGATATATATATATATATATATTACTAGATCCTTCGTTCCGCTCGGAATCAAGACAAAACTTCGCGAAATTAATCAACCCCCGAAATTGAATTTCGTCTATTTTTCCACCCTAAAGTATACCTGCGCAAACAATAACGATTGACCGCGGGCACACGAAAATATGTCGTCGCGATAATCGTTCTACTAATGGCGCGGCGCGCTGTGTGTGTGTGTGTGAAGTTTATACCGATCGGAAACGCGTTTTAAGTACACTCAAACTTTGGATAAGTTATATATATATATATATGTATGTACACGTACCAAGCATAGTGAACGAACTCGCGGAAATCGTTTAAATCCGATTCGGGAACAGCGAACTTTCTGCGGAATATTGTAATTATTATTATTATTATTATTATTATTTCAAGTCGAATCAACTCCTTAAACGCGCACGTGTTAACCAGAGACAACAACAATTGCGGTCATGAGAGGAGATTCTGTGGAATTCTACAGCGAAACGTTTGCTGCCGAAGTAAAGCGATATATTTGTTGGATTACTACGAGATTGTTATATACATATTATATAGTAGAGACTTGACACACGCTTAATTAGTAACATAAACAGCTGTACTCGGAATTATTAGTGACGTATTTGAAGACTTTTGATTGCCATCAACGGGGGTCGGGAGTGTTTAGGGGCAAAAAGCTTTTGGAAGAGCGTACGTCGAAACGGAGTGTTTGAACGGTCTCTGCGGGATACGTGTAAATCGACTCTTGGGGATGGAGGGGGGGAGAAGGTTGAAAATGTGAAAAATTAAACACCTAATATACTTCTTAGGGTTAAATACAGAAGGTCTTCTCCTGACTTCAGTTTTAAGTTTAGCGGACAATATTTTACTTAAAATGACTTTTAACCTGTACTAGGGCTGGGAATTTTTTAATTAAATTAAATCGATTGTATTTGATTGTAAAATAATAAACGATTAATCAACAATGATGTTTATATTTTATTTTATTTCTGCAAACACATTTTTTATAGAAATACTTGTCCAAAATTATGAACAGAATCTTTTAGAATCAATATTTACCCTTCTAGATGGTACTTATGAGAGGTCATTTTTCGAAAATCTCAATATTTTTCCAAAATTTGAGGAAAACTGCATAAAATTTAACAAAAACGCCTTTAAAACTCTTTTTGTATTCAAACGTTATGAAATTTTTTAGATAGATACCAGATAGACAATAATATGAGTAATAACACTCTTTTCTCATCAATTTTTTTTTTCTTTTCTCACTTTTCAGTTAATAGTAAAATAATAAAACCGAATGGGTAAAAAATAAATAATTTTTGATACAAAAACAAACTTTATAACTTTTAAGTAAAATCGTATCGAATCATAAACTGAAGCTTTACACAGAATCGTTGAAGAAATAATTTCTTTAAATTTCAATACACCACCCACCAAAAGTGCCCCGTCCAGGGATCGAAGAATACCCATGGTGCTAAGTAAATCTGGTTCTTTTTTTTTTAATAAAATGTTAACACATATAGGTGATATAATTCGCATAGATTACGCAATTGTTATTTTTTCAAAAATACAATAATTGAATTAAGTGTGTCGATATTTTTATGGATTTCAATTAGGGTGTCAGTGCGATATATAAAAAAGGTTGAAAACCACTGTTGCAAAAGAAAATACGTTCTATACTATGGGAGGGGTGGGGGGAGAAATTCCTTTGAGCAAGTCACGACGAACGTGTATCCCCCCCCCCACGTTGATGGGACTCGTCGTGTAACTCATAAGCGCATCATATTATACAATAATATAATGCCATACAAATTTACAACGTTTTCACATAGGTAGTCTCTCTCGTTGAATACGAACAAGATGGCGTCGTCGTAATTAAAAGTAATAAACCCGCTGATATGCGAAAATATGCGGGAAAACGAGTTCGTGAGGCTCTTTTTGTTCGAGCGCAGCTGTACACACAACTATAGGTATACACACACACATATTACTACTTGGTTATTTTTAAACCAGTATTTCATAATATGCAAATGTGTTTGCATATTACGGTTTCCCGGCTCTGTAGAATAATGATCTGTACGAACTTCGACGCCGCCGTGTTAAAATTTATAAAACCTATACTATACATTGTTATGCATTATTATTATTATTATCCTTTAGGACAGTCATACTCGACCTTTTTTTTTTTTTACTTGGGCCACATTCATGATTTTGTTCTGCTATGCGGGCCACGAGTTCAAACAAAGGTTATTGATAAGGTGAAGGGAAGGATGAATTGAGGAATAATAAAAATTAGAAATACATTGATTCAAATTTTACAGTTGGTATAATACATTATTTTAATTAGTGGAATTTTTGTTGACATTTAATTACTATTTTAATGAAATCAAGTTTTTAATCACACCATGAAGCCACTCTTAATATTATGTCACCAAGTTGAGAATTTTAGTAATTTTATTTCAATACGCATTTTTTGAATATGAGCAAAATATTAACAAATACGTGTTTTCAGATTTGTTATTCAAAACACAGCTGTAAAATGAAAATTGTTCTTTTTGCAATAGCGTGCAGCACATAGCTAGTAATCTCAAATATAATCAAAATATTTTTCTTATAATATTTATGATATCTTGTTCTTTTTATTGCCGAATTGAAGAAATACTTTGGGGCCACGCAGAAAAACTTGGCGGGTCACATGACCCCCGTGGGTCGCAGGTTGAGTATATGGCTGCTTTAGGATATCGAAATGAATCATTATCGTTTTGATAAAATTTAATTGGTACCAATTTACTTTTGTACTAATGCCGAGCGTTATACTATAAAATAAAAAATGAATTATCTAAATGATGAAAATTTTTAAGTATAAAATAAAGAAACAGAAATATTATAAATTGTTACTATGAATTGATGCGTTATACTCCTCAAAAAAAATTTGGATATAAAATAGAATAAATAAGTACACACAGAGATGTAAAAAAATATGTATAAAGTACCTAACTATTTTAATAGTAAAAGTATTATTGAAGTTTTCACGACACAAAAATAATTTTAATTAAAAATCGTTCAAAAGGTTTATTTTATAAATATTTGCATTTTGTTATTGTTATTTTTTTATGTTTTTTGGAAACAGATGTATTTGTGTACATGAATAATATGCATTATAATATTTAATGTATTAATTAAATAATATATCCGAATTTTGAAAAGTGTATGAGTGTCAAATACAACAAAATCTATAATTAATATAATTAAGTAGAATAAAATAAATAGTATTGATAATTATTAAAATAAATTAACTGATTCTCACGGATTGACTGAAATATTTCTGAAAATAATTGTTTTCAAACATATAATTTTGGTGTTCATTGATTACCGTTTGCAACTTATATTGTTAACACGATTTTGTGACAACCAAAAACAGATTCTAGTACAATTAAAACTATTTATCATATATATATATATCTGTTTTTTTTTTTTTTTTTTTTGGTCAAATCTTATACGTAAACATTATATACATCCACAAACTATTCTATGGGTAATATTAATAAAAAAAAAAAAAGCTGGACATACTTCGCACGACGGGTGGTATTCTCTTGACGGGCGTATTAAATTTTTAAAGAAACGATAAATCATTTCTTCAGTAAAACGATTCTGAACAAAGGAAATTAATAATATAAGAAAAAAAAAAATTTTCGAAAAATGTCCAAAAATTTTTT
>JAIPRM010013999.1:0-11027 GCA_025469315.1 Stegophylla sp. TES_Ste_2020
GTCTTTTTTTTTTTTTTGTAAAATAATTAGCCGTCCCCCCCTAAAAAAAAAAAAAAAAAATTGAAAACCTGAGAAATTAAAAAAATAACCTCTCTAAAGTACCAACTAGACGTAAATCCTGTTTCAAAAAATTGCTGATCAAGACATTTGGATCCATACGAAAAAGCGTTCACAAAATAAAAGAACAAACAATAAAAATAAACACCACTGTAAAAACATTAGCTTTTTTACTTCATTAAGAATCTAAAAGTAAATTGTTTAGGAATGAGAAAAAAATCTAACTCTAAATAAATGTATTTATAAAATCAAGTTTAACCAATAAATTATTATTATTTTATTTTAATTCATTATCTTAATAACCTTGATGGTAACATTATGGTACTTTCATAATATTTTTTTTTTAATTATTTTTATAATATAGGTATAACATTATAAAAAAATGTTGTGACGATACGATGTATTGGTCAATCCATTGACGATATTAAGTGTGAAAAATAATATCAAACGATGACCTTCAGTGGCAATGGATTGTGCCAGGTGCCCCTTGAAGTTCGTCTTGAGTCGCTGGACCATATGGTCCGGAATCGCAATCGCTCAAAATTTCATTTCTGATGTATGTCTTCAATTCTATGACGGTTTTGGTTTGTTGACGTACTCGTTATAGATTTAAGGTAGTTTCGAAAAAAAAAATATTCACAGGGATTGGAGTGGAGCCTGAGGAGAGCTGATGGCAGGGAACTTTACCATTTTGGGAAATCACGCGTTTACGGCCATTTATTTATTTTGATTTGCGACTAAATAATGAATAGTTGCAGATTTCACGGCATATTTTACCGTTTTTACTCAAAGTTTTCGGAAAAACCGTTGAAAACAGAGAAAAACGGCTACTTTAGAGTAACCGCGCGCTAACAACATTTTCTACCGGAAAATGTCTGCTAAGAGCGTATCAGCAAGTTTTCGTTTGGAAAATAAATGTTTGCAGAAAAAAAAAAAAATACTAGTCATCGTAAAACCATTGTATAGTGAGAGATCCCTTTGCTTAGGTCTGAACCGAAATCGCGAACAGGGATTTCGGTAAATCCCTTATAGCTGTGTTTACCACACACACACACACACCGCATTCGTATATTATGATATTATTATACATTATTACCTTCACACAGAGCGTGGGCTGCGTGCTACTTTGGTGTACACACGATAATTTTATTCGGTACACTGTGCGCGTATAAATTATATACGTAGATGTATGTATTTAGAATCCAATCCCCGCCCCCCCCCCGTCGAGCGCTCGACAGCACGTCGTCATACCGAAATTACCATCCCTTTGAAGCGCGCTCGCTCGCCGCGTGTGTCACGGAGGATTAGAGACAGACGCGCGCGCGCGGGCAGCTCTCATTTAAAATAATCTCTTCGGCACCGGGACGAGTTGATAAGTTGTACGAGTGCGACTTATCTGATGAAATCTCAAAAATACACAAGCCCCGTAATTCAATGGACCCGCGTAATTCCGCTCCTCTCCGCCCACTCTCTCACTCTCTCTCTCTCTCTCTTCATAGCCACTGAACCTTTTTGAAAATCAAACCGCTTTTTCAATCGATTATATAATCCGTTCAAGCGCATATATGCTTGCGCTTATATATATATATATAGGTTCCATTCTAATTGTACATATATTTATATATATACACCCGATAACTTATACCTATTTATACCACAGTGATACGTACGTACCCGAATTTAAATGTCCTAAAAACTATCGAAATACATTTTTAAATAAAATACCAAAAATTAAAAAATAAATATGTACGAAAAATTAATATAATTACCTGAAATTATTAAATGTGGTCTAAAAATGATAAAAAAAAAAAAAACAGTAAAAAATTTTCCTCTATTGAATTAGGTTACACAAAACCAATTATCTAATTGGAACGCATTGTTTAAGAGTAACCCAAACATTATATTATATACTTTGCATTGGAATTCGGGCTCTAATTTTATGCGCCAAATGGCACTTGGTGAAAAAAAAATTCATGAACCACTAGAAATGTTAATTTAACAGCAATACCTTTATGCAATATTAATTTAGTTCATCCATATTAATCTATTACTTCACAGTAATAGTCAGTATATTCGTATATAATAATCATATTCACTTAATCGATTCGATAATAAGTACAGAATATTATATTTGGAGTCGAATTCGTATCCATTTGCATAATTTTTCTAGTTAATTGTATACTATGTAAATACAAAATATATTTCATAAAGAAAAATTGATTGAAACTTCAAATTTGTCTTAGAGAATATATTTTTTTTAATTACATAGTTATTAGAGCTGTTTTACAATTTTATTTAAAAGTTATATTTGAAAAGTTTATTGCATATTGGTATACTAATGAACATACATTTTAGCAAAAATGTAACGATACGTTTTGAAAAAAATAAAAATTAAGGTACTCTGTACGGTTTTAATTACATTTTTCACAACCATTCGTTTCTATATATATTTTTTAATTTATTATAAATACACAATAATGAGAAACAATTAAATAAATATCGATGTACCTAAATTATTTTATATTAGTATGTTTTTTTTTCTATTTATTTTACGGGTTGGTAGTCATATTTTACTATATATATTTGATTATATTTGGTGTTATTTATATTTTTAAGACGATATTTCGTAATTGAGTATGTGTGTTCACCAAAATCCCCACCCTGCTTCTAAGCAAAAAATCAAATTCCCATGTTTAAAATCGACATAATACACTCTAAGTTCAGTATAGTTATAATGAAAATTTGTAAATGTTAAGTGCAACACAAATTTTGTATTTTGTATAAATGTGCAAATATTTACACTACACTGATTATTATAAATGTACACATTTTGTTTCTGCTCATAGCTTTGCACGATGAAAACGCGTGAAAAGTGTTCGCACAATCTACTGAACGTGCATTACGCACGATTACAAAATATTTTTTGTGATTAGAACAACCGTCACAGAGTGCACGAATCCCGTGGTCCTTCTCGTCTCACAACTCGTAAGTACACACGTCATATCTATGCGTAGATATCTGTAGGCATTTTAACATGATGATATTTCGTAACAGCGAGTTACAAACAAAGCCAAATGATATATCGACTGAACGTTTTTACTTTCTATCACACATGGAGTATAACGCTGTAGACATCGACATAACAGTGAGGTTCTAATCATATTTTGAATATATTTCTCCAACTGTGCACACAACATACACAAATCATCAAAGCACTAAAATTCTGCATTTGTTCCCCATTTAATCAAAAATGAATAATTATACTCATTAGGTTTAATAATAATTAATAATTATAATAGTTATGAGAAAATATATTATTATAATCTTATCTACATTACATTATTTTGAAAAAATTTTACATATATTTCTTTAAATTTGTTTTAATAGCAATGTTATGTATTAATATATTTAACCAAAACCTAAGCTATAAACTTAAAATGAAAATAATAAATTAATTTGGTTATTTCACTTATTGACATCATCCCTTATTAAATATTTATTACCTTTACGACTCCCAATTTGAAAACCAAAACTGTATAAGGGTGGAGTTCAATTTTAGATTTAACATTTTATCGTAATAATTTGGTAAGCGTATGAGAAAATCTCATCAAACGTTTTAACGCTATTACAATATACATATAATATGTAAAATTTATTAATATTTTAATGTACGTTTTGCACGTATCACACGTATTCAATGTTTTTTTTTTCAAGCTGAAAATGTAATACGTACTAAAAGCATTTTTCAAATATTAATAAATTGTTTATTATTTATTGAATAAAAACGAATAATTAAAAGTTGTTTTCACTATACAAGGTGTCCCAATACTTAGTTTTTTATTAATTTTTAACTTTTATTTTTTGAAAATTATTATTATAATATTGCCCTACTGCAATAACGTATACATTTTTTTTTCCAAATTTTCAAATTTAAAATTTTACACAACAGTATTAAAAAACTCAAAATAACCATTTTGGAAGTTTATATTTTTTTCTGATCTAAATGGCAATACTAATGTAGAGTTTTATACTGTAATGATTTTCATTTTCAACGAACAGTTTTAAGAATGAGCAGTAAAAATAAAATGAAAAATATTAATATTATGTGCATTTTTAATAAAGGTTTTTAAAATGTGAGAATAACTGAATACATATTGTATGAATAAGAGAATTTAAAGAAAAAAAAAAACAAACCCACAACAATTTACCAAGTTACCATAATTATATTTTTAACCGGAAAATTCCACACATCAAAGTCTAGCATTTTTATAATCTTGATGTCTACACCTGAGATACGTCTGTCATATATTACCGTGTACGAGTGTATAGAATCCTCGTCGCGTAACGTGCAGGTACTCGATAAAGGGTTTAAAAGTCAACTCTCTGTTTGTACGCGACGTGTGTGTGCACATGCATGCAAGTGTATATTTACGTATGCGTCTGTGTGTACGTGTGCATAAAACGCTTTGAACGGATTAGATAAATGCGTACATTAAACGCAATTGATATGACCGAGCCGAAAGGGTTTGTGCGGGTAAAAGTGTGTGTGTGTGTGTGTGTGTGTGTGTGTGTGTGTGTGTGTGTGTGTGTGTGTGTGTGTGTGTGTGTAGAAGAAGTGGAAGAATCTCTATGTGTAAGCATGTGTGTGTATGTGTGTATACGGAGAGAAGGGGGTCAACATCAACGACGTGGAAAACGTTTCATCCCTTCCTGCTGCAGCAGCCAGAATTTGTGTGTTTGTGAAATCGCGGCGGCGGTATTTGCCTCTATATACATACTCACATACATGTGTGTGTGTGTATACCAAACCATCATGGCGTAACGTCGACGTCGTTGTGGCGGTTGCGGTGGCGATGGTAATGGTAGACGGGCTTCGCGCGTCACGAGAAACGAGGGGAAAGATGAATATCTTAGGCAACGCGCACTAATTAATCAATGTGTCATTCGCCTTTTACATATATATATATATGCATAAAGTATATGTATACATGTATTTTAGTCGTAAGTGTACTGCATAGCGTTGTACGTAAATAATATATACTACGTTGGGTGTGTATGTGTGTGCGTGTTGGCGCATTTGGAGTTTGAAAAGTGAACTTGGTCGTATCATATATATATATTATCTAAGACGTATACAGGGTGATGCTTTTGGTTTTGGCCTGATTTATGCCGATATATGGTATTTGAAAAGAAAAAATTCATCCCTCATTCATTAAAATTCTCATGGTACGAGCAGTTTTGATTTTTAATGTCTAAAACAATCGATGTGTCATCGATAGTTAAAATATAAAAATTTGGTCCAAGTTTTATCTAAACCCGTGTGATTTTACTTAGACACGTTAAATAAATAAGTAGTCACATTTTCTAATCTAAGTCCTCTGTGCTCTCTTTAAACTTATTTTCATCGAAATTCAAAATTTTTATTTCCAAAATGCAAACTCTCCGCACATTGCTATCGGTATTTTAATTACAAAATTCGTATACAACTCAAGCGAAAGGAATTGCGGATTCAAGTCCTTTTATTCTACCCCTAGATCAGAGGTGCCATTTCAGTTGTTTCAAAACTGTGCCATATTTAATGTAGGCCAATTTTATTATTATGTGGAGCTTTCTCAATAATTTATAACTACTATAAGTTTCAAACAAACCAAAATTAATCAAACATCTTATTATATTGGGAACATACATTGGAGTACCTATTCGTTTATTGCCTATTTTGCTCACAAACAAATCTATAGATTTTTATTTATCAATACTAGATTTTAATATTATTTTGCTCTGTGCCACTTCAAAATGATTCAAAATCAAGAGGGTGGCAAGCTCATATTCTATATCACTTTCCCCTAAATGAAACCTTTCTGATAAAATCAGAAAGGTCTTATTTTCTTGCATTTATAATTTTACAACAAATTCGAAATATTTTTATTTTATTTTTTTCTGATTCATTTTGTCAGCTAAACTGGCCAATATTCACGTTGATGTTTATATGGGTAATGACGTACAAGAAACGTGAATCGAATATACACGTTGTAGCCGTACTGCTCGTCCTACACCCGCTCGTACGGCATTTGCAAACACTTACAGGAATGTACTCGCGTGTTCTTAATCTGATTGCAAGAACCGACTGCAATTTAAAAATTTCCAATTACTCACAGATGCGTCTATGTATTCCCCCCTCTCAAATGAAAATCTACAACAGAATACAAAATAATTGCATTTATAGAAGATTAATTATTGATGAGAAATATGTATTTTGATTTCAGAATTTTTTATTGTATTTATATCTTATTGGTACTTTTATTGTGATCGATATAATAACTTTTGAAAAGATTTAAAAGCAACACGGGAAACCAACCAATTATCGATAGCACCAGATATTATGTCTATTTGCAAGTTCCAACAACGCGACAATAGTTTGCCGGCTGTCCTGAGTCTGAACAGATCGGAAAGGCAGTTATGATAATATTATCACATACACGCACATTCTTTCGCGACACATTTTAGGGATTTTCACTTACCAACACTACAATGTATTTCGATTCGATCGCCGTTTAGGAACTCACTGCCACCTGATTTTTTTTTTAAGTCATTCCGTGTGGGAACTAACCACATAATCTGGCCTACTCATCAGCGGTGCACCGTAACTGCGCACGGATCGTGGCCATTTTGTAATATATCACCTTGACTCCGTATACAAGTTTTTTTTAAAACACCTAAGCTCCAAATATGATGTTTTTTTGGAATATTTATAATTACTTTTTACCGACAGTACATTTCTTCGTTGACTGTATACAACATTTATTTCATTTGCCATATTTAAATAAAACTGAATTAAACAGATAATAATATGTAATAACTTTAACGAGTAATAATATTTTAAGCAATTACACGACTTGAGCCGGATCCACTATGAGCCGAACGGCGAACGAACTCGTATTCGTTTAATTATCGCCGTTATCAATTGTATTATATTAGTTTAATTGCATGTGGACTTTCAGTGTTTTAAATATTTTTAGAATTCGTCCCGTAAACGTTACTCTCAAGGGAAATACATATTTTGGTTATCATATTATAAATTTTTCATTTTTTCAGTTTTTTGACCGTGCGAAGATACGGTTTATGCGGAGTTGCGGATTCATAAATTATTTTTATTCGTGCGGAGCTACCCTTATCAGCTCCCACGCGTCTCGCCGAGGAACACACCCGATATCCGGCCACTTTTACGCGGTTCCCCGGGACCACCCTGTACGCTAGCGCGGGACCGTCCGTCGCGTCTTCGCCACCGTCGTCGCCGTCATTACTCCCGGCGGCGGGGTGCGTGCACGACGACGTCGCACGAAGCGGTTTTCGATCCGGCTGCGGTATGTACGTGCCGCCCGCGTGTATATACGTATAATATAATAATAATAATAATAATAATAATAATAATAATAATATATACAACGTTTTATGTATGTAGAAGACGTGATGGCAGCCGGAGCGGCGGCGGCGGCGGGGACTGATAAATTACTCGCCGCCGCCGTCTTCGTGCCTTTAAACACGCCGATTTCTTCCTCCTCCTCCGTGGCCTTCTCCGCCTAGGCTCGAGCGTAACATTCGCCTTTCCTAAACATATATAATATATATATATATATATACACATATATATTTTATACATATTTCTCCCACCTCCCCCCCGCCCGCGTACGCTTAGTTCTATAAATATATATATTTCCGTCGGTCGTTACTTCACGCTCTACATGTATAAATACATATAATATATATATATATATATATATATATATTACGTATATACATATTTATGTGCGTGTGCATACACAAATGACGGTGGTGGGGGTTTAGTGATCGCGCGGTACGGGGTTGCTGATGAATGGCGGAGGCGATGGGGGGGGAAGGAGATGCCCGCTATGATTGATTAAGAGATGACGCGCCGCCGCCGGAGACGGACTTTGTTCTGCCGTCTCGCGCTCGCGTCCCCCCCCCTTCGCGTACTCACGCTGCTGCTGCTGCACGTTTCCACGCGTGACGCGTCCGGAGACGGAGGAGACGACGACATGCACTATCAACGCGCACACACGCTCAAATATGTTATCAAACACACTGCCCGTAATGGTCGTACTTTATGCGCATACTATAGGCAAGTATAAAAGCGTAGATATATTTTCACGTGTATTCAAACACGTACGGCAGGCTCTGCCCGACACAAATAAAAACAAAATTAAAAACACTGCCCAACAGAACGAGCTAAACTTAACCCTTAAGTACACGCGCTCTCATTTGTAACGTTAATGTACGCTAGCAGCACTCTGTTCCGCAATTTTTTTTTTTTTTGAATTTTTAACTTTTTATACGACATGGAAACAACTAACACGGTTTTATTTTACCAAAACTTATTTAACAACAAATTTATCCAAAATAGCTTATGTAATCACTTTTAATAGCTCAAAACTTACAAAAAGAGCAAAACATTTATTATAAAATCATAACATAGGCACGTTACGTAATCATATTTTAATACTTAAAAGAAATAATAATAATAATAATGTAACTGGAGTTGAAATTAAAATTTTCAAAAAAACTGTTTGTCATTATAAAACTTAAGTAAGTAATTTTGATAATGTTTCAATGATCAGTATCATTTTCTGAAGTATTGCAACTGTAACATAGTTTGCGGTATGGAGTGCAATATCAGGTCCGCTCACTTTGAACTATTATCGTTCACCGATAAGACATCATAAATAATCAATGAACACATGACTATCTAGTTTATTGATAAATCAATAGATAGATTAAGTTCATGGAGTAATCAAAAATGGTCGGTAAATGTGTACAATATTAAATGGCGCGAAAATGCGATGCGAAGTGCCACTCAGCGTGTACTAAGGATTAAATAAAATATCTAATTAATAAAATTCATCTCTAGCAAAAACACACAAGCCTGGAATAGAAATTAAGCGAATCTCCGTCACACGAAGCAGTGCAAATAATCCATAAACCTACCTTTAGCGTTGTAAATATAATAATATACTCGTGATTGGTCATAGGTTATAGGTTTAAGTATAATTTGTGCCCCAATATATTATTATTTGACTACGTTATGACCAACAGGATGGTAGCAGCAGCTGTTGCAGTGTCCGTCTGCGGGACGACACTGTGCCGCCATTTTTTGTCACCTCCTCCCTTCCGTCGCCACCCGCGCAAAGACAAGTCACAATAACACCATAAGATGAAGGTACGAAGAGCAACGGTCTACACGTCGTCGAAAAATCGCCATTTTAACGTAATCGTAAACGCATGCGACTGGTAGTAGTACAAATAGCAATTAATAGCATTATTAAACAAAGAACTTGTAACCAGGTGGTTCGATATAGATACGTACTGGAGTTTAAGTTGAGAGAAACGCAGGGGGACTCTGTCCCTCTATTACTGACAGTACATAATATAATTGATTGTAATCACTGGTACTACTAATATACCACAAAATCAATTATTTATAATTTGAACCCTATTAATATAAAGTATAGGTACAAAATATATATTATAATATTAATATATCTATGAAGAGATGTAATCATAAATCCCTTTGTTAAGCTAAAAATGCTAAACAAACTAAGAATAAGTACTTATATGGTTTTATTCACAATAAATAAAATATTTATGAAAGTTTTATCATAAGAATCCTTGATTTCCTTAATATGCATCTGATCATTACGTATTGATATTATATACGAAACTCCTAAAATTCTATCGGAGTAAGAGCTCCTGTGGGATTTTTTTCTGTACTTTACTTTAGTCCTAGACAGGTACGTTTTAAATCGGTCAATGTGACATAATAACAATAATAATATTCTGGCGTAAATACTTTAAACAGTTTTAACTCTTTTTACGTTGCCGTGTATATGATATTATGATTTTTGAAAACTCATCATTTCACCCATGCGGCTTGCTGGCCCAAATTCCACCACCCTGGCGCTGTGAATCGGACAAGATAATTATCAAGTGCAATTATTTGGTTTTCACTTTTATATTAAGAATGCGTTCAATAACCGATTCGTCAATAGTAAAAGAAACTCGTTCAACAGTTCTCATGGAAAATTATTTACCTGCGGGATTCTTAACTAAAGCATTATATAATAATGAAATTATATTTGCAAAACGGGTGCACATATCGTCGTATTACAACATAACATGCACTTTTCTGTCGCACCACAATAATTATTATAATCGCATTATGCGCCCGCGGTTAAATATCGCACCCGCGTCACGCCTAAGTGGTCTTTTTTTTTTTTTTTTTGTCGCACGCGCATTGTTTCGGTAACGGTTCGCCACGAGTGTACGCGAATGCAGCGGGAACGCGCCACCGTGTACACTTTTATTATAGGTGTCGCAAATGCGTCAATGACATTCTTCAAGAGTTTGATGATGGTCGTGGCCATCGAGTACACCGGGTACTCGTACATTGCCGCTGTATCCGTATAATAATATATACACCTATATTATTATGCTGTAAAATAAAATAATAATAATAATAATAATATATATGCACTTCTTGTGTGCGACTTTATTATAATATCATAATACACGAAGCGTATACACATAATAATAATATTATACACACATACACGCGCAGGCCGTGTAACAGCGTACCCGCATCGTGCACGACACATGCTTGTGACTCGACATTCGTTTTATTCGCACAACAATGCGTTAAGAGTATATAATATTATATAATAATATGTGTACTTAAGTATATATATAGGGTGTTCGAAATATACAAGAGTCTTACTCAGTACCGTAGCTTGAAATAGACGGACCCCAGTGCAGATTAAATCTGTTGGCCCCGTATTGTACAGTTATATTTACTTCAAACATATAAAAAAGCAAAACATATTAGTTGTTGGGCTCAAAAATTTCTGCATTTTCATTTTTTTACAGAATCAAATAAAAAGTTGCTAGATCAGATACAAATC
>JAIPRM010014000.1:0-11027 GCA_025469315.1 Stegophylla sp. TES_Ste_2020
TATTACATTAAACCAATGAATAATACATACCTGAATCAAGATAAGTATAGCTGGTGTCTTTGCAAGAACTGTTTGGTCTCCAGATTCTATCATTTTTTTTAATTCAATTAATGCATGCGATCTACATTGTAATAATGGGTCCCTCATATCAAATAGTTTATACTGAAAAACTATTGTTCAGTTTTGTGAAATATATTCTAAGTATTTAAAGTAAGATTACAGATATTCAATAGATTATTGAGGCACTGGAATATTCAAGAGTTTATTGAAACATTTGAAATCATGAATGATAATATACTATGGATGAGTTCCACTTGGACGCTCACGTTCGTTTACATACTTACGGTCTACACACCTTTCCACTAGCAAATAAACGCATAGAATTGCTTTACTTACGATCCAGGAACGCATGTGAGCGCCTGTATGAGCATTTGGTACGTTTCAGTGTGCCAATTGAGTAAACAAAAAATTATGTTACAATACATTTACCTGTTTATTTACTTTATCATAATTTTTTTGTTTTTAAATTTTAATGTTTGGAGAATATTTGTGTCATAGAAAAATCTGTCACTTGTTAACTTCTTGTAGCAAGTATGCTGTGTTCATAGGCGTAAATAGGGAGGGGGGCTTAGAGGGCTAAGCTCTCTCAAAACCACTCATAGCCCCCCAGATTTTTTGAAGATTGCTGAAGGTTAATGTACTTGTGGGGGCTAAATCACATTTTAGCCCCCCCCAAATATATTGTCCTAATTATGCTTATGGCTGTGTTCTGTGCTTTTTTCGTTTTGTTTTATATTTTATAATATTTTCGTTGTGTTGTGTATATTTATTAGTAGTTTTTTTCAAAATAATAATAAATATACCTTCCAACTAAATATGTGCTAGTGTTCCACTATTATGGATAATTTAAATGATCATGCGTTAGTAATTATAACTGTAAAATGCTGTGATATTATATTTTCCTCTTCATCAGACGACAGTGAAAATGATAGCAATGAACATGAATATATGGTGCAGTGTGTAGAAACTAAAATTGCTATACCTCGGTTAAAGAATTATGTTGAAACCGTCGTACCACAATTCAATGATTTAATTTAATATTTTTAATGATTAAGAACCAGTTTTTCTTTGATATACCCTTTCTTCAATTTTCCCAACACTGATTACAAATGTTTTTATCAATGTCTGTGCATTTCCACAAATAATATAACTAATGAAGTATTTCCATATTTTGATGAAGTTTGTCATTTGATGTCTATTACCATATATTTGTAAAATTTTTGTTTTTTTGTTACAATTCTGGTTAATAAGCACTATCGATGGGATGAAGTTGAAATAATTTTTCCCAGACACATTTCTATCCTCATTTTAAGCTCAATGATATTCCTATATTATTGTAGACATTATAAGCTTGTCCACGGGGAGTGTAGGGTGTCAAACGATTCTGAGTGGAGTTTAAATTTCCCAGTCGTTTTTGTCGAATTTTGGGTAGTTTTTTCCAAAAAAAATATAAAGAATTGAGAAATTCAAAAAATTTCCTCTCTAAGGTACGAACAAAAGGCAAATTCGGTTTCAAAAAGTTATTGATCGAGACTTTTGGATAAGTAGATTCGTACGAAAAAGTGTACACAGAAAAAATAAACAAACAACATTGTAAAAACCGGTAAAAACACTAGCTTCTTCACTTTGTTCAGAATCTAAAATTTCCAACATTTTTTTCAAATTTTTCTATTTTATAACGTTTCTCATATTAATGTCTATTTATATTTAAATTTTTATAAAGTTTGTATTAAAAAAAAAAGTTAGAAAAAACTTTTTTTTAAATTTTCAAAATTTTCTTGCGCCAAAATATTTCTCATGTTATTATCTATCTATATTTAAATTTTCATGAATTTTGATTTAAAAAATTATGGATTCCGAGTCATTTCTGTCAAATTTTGGGTAGTTTTTCCAAAAATAAATATTGAAGAATTGAGAAATTCAACAAATTACATCTCTAAAGTACCAAATAGAGGCAACTCTGGTTTCAAAAAGTTACTGATCAAAACTTTTGGACCATTATATCTATACAAAAGTGTTCACAGATAAAATAAAAAAAAGAAGATAAAAAATAAACATCATTGTAAAAACACTAGCTTCTTCACTTCGTTCAGAATTTTAAAGACAGTTTCCGAATAGTTTTTTTCAAGTTTTGGTAGTACTCCCCAACCATTGTGAAAACTATTAAGAATTTCGAAAAACGACCTCTTAAAAGTACCATCTAGAGACGAATTGTCAAAAAATGCGGATCAAAACTTAAGCATTTTCATGCGTACAAGTGTTAACAGAAAAAAAAAATAAACATTATAAAATCACTAGCTTCTTCGCTTCACTCAGAATTTAAAATTCATTAGCACCCCCAGTGAAAAAGGTCTGGACACACCTATGGTAGACATTCAACAAAATTGTAACTAAGTTTCTAATGTTACAAAACTGATTCAACAAATTTTATTTATTTTTTATTTCCCACTAAAAATCAAAAACATGAGTTGAATATTCATTAAACTAACGTAAATATATGAAAGAAAGGTATTAATAGATAAGATTAATAGAAAAGGTATTAATAATTGTAAGTCGATAAAAATCTCTTCGATTGAAGGTCCAAAGCATGAACTAAGATATATAGTTCGTGCTTAAAGCGTTCAAAGCGGCCAAGTGGAACACACTCTATATTACTATTGTATATTATCATTCGTGAATTAAAACCAAGGTCTTAGATTGAAACTATCAAATACTATCGGACACTGATAGTGCAATTTATTTGTTATCAACCATCATTATTATCGTTTAGCGTCCTCTCTCTTATCAATGTTTATTCTAGCGGCTGTACAAAATATTTACAATGAGCTTTTTTATTGTTAATTATTAGTATTACGATTGTTGATGTAAAAATATGTAGAAACATTTTTTCTCAATTCTTATTTCTATCTTAATTCGGAGACTATTAGCATAACACGTACAGAAAATATGGATATTACGAAAGTCGTCGAATTGATGTCCAAACTCACTGCAACAAATAATTACTCTGGTAAATTTTTCAAGTATAATTTTAAGCAAAAGGCAGTGGTTTATATGTATTGCATTACTCATAAGCTGCAAGGTTGGGCAGTAATCAGTTACATGTATTAAAGATAAATAACTCAGTTATATTTGCTACTCATTACAATGTCGACTGGAATTTTTGATAAAAAAATAGTTGTATTAAAGTTACCTATATTTAAAAAAAAATGTTAGGAAAAAATTTTCTTCTACATAAAGATTTATCACATAGATTATGTACCTAACGTTAAATAGTTATAGTTTTATTTCCATCTATACTCCAAATTTTATTAAGATCACCTTAAACAAATATTTAAATTAAATAAATTGGTATCTACCTTCCTACCTACAATTCTGACAAAAGTAAAAAATAAATTTAGTAAATTTCATTATTTGTTATATTTAACATTCGTACAAATAGGTATTTAAAAACTAAAACCATTATTACTATTATTAGTTATTACTTTATCGTTTATATTTAGTTACTAAATATGAATTTGCCACAGGTAATTTTCAAATAATTTCTTAAATAGTTAATTAAATTGAATTTTTTATTTTAAATATGTCAACATATACCTATATTTTATAATTTATAATTATAATAAAATAAAATGTAGTATTGACAAAAATTTGTATTGAAGAATACACATAAAAAAATAAATAAATAAATGTGACTGTCAACTTTAAATATTACTAAGTTACTATAACTGTTACTTGTAACTAGTTACAAATTCCAATAGTAATTTATATTTTGTAACTAGATACATAATTTAAGAGCTCGTTTAAGAGTAATTTGTAACTTGATACAATTAATCGAATATCTTGTCCATCCTTGCTCATAAGCCTGAAGAATTGTTTGATTAAGTATTACTAAGTTTATAGTCAGTGGTGGTTATACTTTAATAAAATGTGAGGGCAAAAATAGAAGTAGAGCAAATATGCTATTTAATAATTTGTATTTTGAACTGTTTATTTAATATGAAACTAATTATATTAATAATAATATTAATGTTAACTTATCATTGCATTGAAGTTTGAATTGTATTATTTTTTTTCAACGTTGCTTTAGTCGTATAATAGTAGGTATACTTACTCAAATTATTTATACATAACTAACATAACTCATAATACTTACTTGAATAAGCATTAATTAATGAAATTAATGGTATTAAAATGTTTAATTATTACAATATTAGGTACTACTAATTTGGTTAAAGTTTTTACTAAACATAAAATGTTGAAAAATACATAATATTTACCTTCAGACTCATGTCTTCTACATTTAGTACTTTCCAGTAATGTATTGCTAAAAATATTTTTTGGATATACATTCTTTATAAGGTCACATTAACTTAAGTTTTATGTGACAATGGTAAAAATTAAAAATCTTATTATTAAATAAAAAAAATGTTCTCACTACGCTCCAAACATTTATTTTTTTTCACACATTATTATAACTATAACTTACAATTACACACATATTTAAACACTTGAAAATTGTTTTTTGTGGATATTTATTATTGATGACTTAGTTCATAAAATATGATAAATAATATTTACCTAATATACATAAACAAATGTATGGGTACTTAACAAATTTTCATCAAAACTGTTACCAAACTTGTATACTACATCTAGTAGTTTAACTGGTCTATAATTCTGACTAACTAAGAATTAAAACTAATCAGTATAGTCTTAGTAGAATTTAAAATTATAAATAATTATAGAAAATTTCATTTCACTATCAAAATTATAATAGATATATGGTGCTATATGGCCATATACCCATGCATCATTGTACATGCATACAGAGTATACATTAAAAAAATTCTAGATAAGTGAGTATACACCATATGACCTCGTATACTCCCCATACTTTCTAGTTTTATCCTAGATTGAATATTATTATGCCAGATTAAACTTAAATGGGATGTATAATTAAACAAAAGTTGAATCATTAGATAAATATCTTTAAATTCAAACATGTTTATATTTTAAACCATGAAAACAATTGTGCTCAATCTTGTTGTATTTATTATGTAATATGGGAAATTATTTAAAATAAATACTTGATTTACTAAATGAATAAAAATCAAATCCCAAGAGAGGAGCGATCCACACTTCTATATACCCAATAACCCAACTTCTACCCAATAACCATTTCTGTTTTTAGTACATTTTAATGTGTAATGTTGATTTAGTGGAATGATTATCAAACATGTATTTTAATTGTTTTTTCTTCCTATGTATGTGGTTATCGTTAATTGGCTATATTTCTTCTCAAATTCTGTTGTATAAGTATTATAAATTACTGTAAGTTACTATATTGTTGTACTTAATATAATAATTTATTGTTTAAAATTTCAGGTGACGCATTCTTTGAAAATAATTTAAAAAGTGTCAGTACTCTTGATTCGTCTTTTGATCATTCCAATGAATATCCAAGTCAAAGTATAAGGTACCTAATAAGCTTATTATTATTATATTTTCATTTATTTTATACCTACATAGGTACTAATTATTGTATATAAAGTTTCTTAATATAATGTAATTTTCAGGTCTTTCTATGTTACAAAGACAGTGGAATTATTATTCCGTTTACGGGATTCTTTATTAAAGCAATCTGATGACATATGTGATGCAATTTTAGGTGTCACTCAATGTAATACTGTATCAAAATGCATAGATTTTGTAGTATCATTAGGCTTAACTCCATGTCTCATGCCAAGTGTTTGGAAATCATTTGAGTATAAGCAAAAAAGTGTAATTCAAATTACTGAAAATATTTCACCAAACATGGTAATTAAACATAGTGCAGAATTATTATTATTAAATGTTAAGTAACTGAATTGTTTTAGATTCTTAACAAAGCAATGAAGCTTATGTTTTTACAATGACATTTTTTATTATTTTTTATATTTTTCTGTAAGCACCTTCGTATGAGACTACTTGTACAATAGACTCAAACATCAAATTTTGAAACTGGTTTTACTTTTAGTTGGTATTTAAGAGGGGTCATTTTTTAATTTCTCAATTATCTTTTAAAAAAACTACCCAAAATTTGACAAAAAAGGCTAGGAAACTATCTTTTTACTTTGTGAAAATTTAATTATAGATAGATAATAATACAAGAAATATTTTGGCGCAAGAAAATTTTGAAAATGTAAAAAAAAATTATGGACTCTTTTTTTTCTTCTTTTCTTTTTTCTGTAAATTCTTTGGTGTGGAAATACTTGTTCAAAAGTTTCGACCTACTACTTTTTGATACCAGATTGGTTTTAGAGATGGTACTTTAGAGAGGCCATTTTTTAAAATTCTCAATTTTTTTTTCAACATTTTGAAAAAACTACTTAAAATTTGACAAAAACAAAAAAAAAATTCGGAAACTATCTATTTTTAATCCAAACTTTATGAAAATTTAAACATAGATAAACAATAGTATGAGAGATATTTTGGCAAAACAAAATGTTGAAAGTATAAAAAACACTTTGAACATTTTTTTCCTTTACTTAATGGATACAAAAAAAGTAAAGCAAAGCAAAGATAAATAAATTAAAGTAAACGAAAGATAAGTAAAGTATAGATAAGAAAGCCAGACATAGTACTATGGGTATTCTTTGCTCTTTGGGTCAGATACTCTTGGTAGGTGTGTTGAAAATTACTATTATTATTTTTCTTTTTATCATTAATTTTTTTCATTCAGAATTGTATTATTAATGAAATGATTTATCATTTCTTTAAAATTCTACACACTCACCAAGAGTATCTGTCCCGAAGAGTAAAGAATAATCGTTGTGTGAAGTATGTCCAGCTTTCTTGTCTATACTTTACTTTTCTTTGCTTTACTTTACTTTACTTTTTTATACTATTTACTGTAAATAAGTTATTTATAATTGTTATTATAATTATTGTAAATACTATTATTTAAAATGAATGGTCATGGGTATTATGTATGATTTTTAAGTAATAGATAAAACAATTAAAAATAATTTTCTATGTTATAATATTTTTTATCATTGCCAAGAAGTTCATTAGACATAAATAATTAAATTCTTAAATATTACAGTTGCATAAAACCGAAGCTCTAACAGTAAAATTTTGTGTAATTAAGTTTTTGTAAAATGAAGACATTATTAGGAAACAAATTATTGTTTTATTAGTCATTTACTAATACAATTTATTGATTTATCTTTGTTTTAGAAATATGAAGAGTTAAAATTTTATGTAAATTCATTTTTTGATCTAATGAAAGAGCCGACTTTAAAAAGACTTATCATGGTGAAACACACCAATGTCTTACTAGCTAGCTTAAGTCAGTTATGTCTAATTCCTATTGCAAAACCAGGTACAAAATCTGCTTTGGAAAGTGCCATAGATGAATTAAGATATGAAGAGTTGATTAATGAACAGAAAACATTTAAGACTATTCTCAAGAAATTGATATTAACTGATAGAGATCCTTTAGTTATTCGAGAAATAATATTTATACTGGGTCATAAGGTAACAAAATAATATGTTTTCATTAATTTTATGTATATTTTTATAAAACACATTTTTCTTGTTCATGAAAAATATGTTTTTATATGAGATTTCTTCTGTATAATTGAACTTTAAGAATTGTGTGTTATTTCTTAATAAATTATTCTTATTTTTTTCAGAATAGTTATAAGTATTTGAAACTTGGCTTTGGTGAATTGTTTACTGATTTATTGTTGTCATCTAATGGAATTCAAACCATTTTGAGAGTAGTTAGTGATTTAACTACTGACTCATCACAAGATTTCCGTTTACATGGTCTTGAAGAATGGTCAACTGCAATCCATAACTATTACAATAAATCAAACATCAAGTATACCAATTTTATAATTCCTCAGGTACCTAATAGAATATGTATCTAATTATTTTTTATCTTAACTAAAAATTAGCTTTTTAAATATATTACATGCGATAGTTTTAAATTGTTATAAATGTATATATAGTAGTTAAATACTATTGGTGTTTAACTACTATTTTAAAGTGTTGAATTTAAAAGTTCCTTAAAAATTATGTGACTGAGTACAAGGGTCAAATGTAACTCAGTTACGTAACTTTGATCTATGTTACTGATTAACTGTCCAACTCTACACCAATATATTATAACTATAGGTATACACATTCAATTATTTTAAAATATGTCAATGATTATAATTCAAATAATTGTTTCTAGATAAAATTTCAAATAAAAAATAATTCATTTAGTGTATGTATTCATGATTTTAATATGAAATAAAATGATATATATTTAATAATTTTATATGTTAAGAAGATATTTATATAGATTTTTTAATTTTCTGTTTTGTATTCATATACTAAAGAAAAATTGATGCAAGCATTAATCATTTTGTGACTGAGTGGTCGGATTTAAAGTATATTACAAAAAGTATTTAAATCAATATTATTTTGTTCCCTGTTATATTTATTTTTAGTAAGTTTTAAGATATAAAAATTATAGTAGTACTAAGTAGTATCAAAGTCAATTAAAACTATAATAATTATACAGGTTCAAGAGGTTAAATTAGTAATTTCTAGGGTTCAGAATTTAATTAATTAATTTTGTAAAAAATATGCACTTAAAATAATGGAAAAAAAAGTATTTTTTTTATTAATTGTTGTATAAAAAACTTGATTTCTTTAATTTTTAATTTCTTATGATTACTTTAAATTTATATTTAATTTGTTAGTATGTTTTTTATAATATAATTGTACGCTCTAAGACTTCTACTTAATTTTCTTCTCTTAGAAACTATTAAGAAATTCTTTAGTAGTTACATCCAGCTAATAATATCTTATATTTATTCTATTCTAGTACTATGCAATACCACAAATAGAAAATTAAAAAAAAAGAAGTTCTCTGTCGATGATTAATTTTATATTTATATTGGTCGAAAATTGACAAGAAAAAATAATTATATAAAGTAAACCTTTAAAATGTATTACTTAACACTAAACTTTAAAATGTGAAAATATGTTAAAAATGATGATTTAGTTGGCAAAGTTTTTCAAAATATATGTTTTTACCTAATAAATGACAAAATATGCAATTTTAATTTTTGCATTTTAGTTATAAGTATAAGTCATAAAATAAATATATGTATTACTTTGATTATTGTACAATCATTATCAAAGAATATTCAAATGTAACAAGTCCCAAACCTTAGTATTTACTCTAAAATCTAATATTCAGTTTATGATGATGAGAAATGCTAACACCAGTTTTTCTATAATATATGTGTAACAGCAGTGATCATAAATACTAAAGATTACTCACTGGCTGGTTTTTTGGTGGTCTACTATAAAACTCTTTGTAGATGGCGATAAAAATCAACAACATAAATAAATTTATATTTAATTTAAGCCGCCGTCATAGTAGTAGAGCAGGGTATACAGGTTATGTGTTGCTATGATTTGCATTTTATTTCTTATCACTGTTTGTTTTAATTTTTATATTTCTCTATTTTTTTCCTGTTCCAAATTGAATAAATGCAATTAATGTTCTAGACCAGTCAAATTAGGAAAAAAACGGTATAGAATGAAAATTAATCTACGAAAGTTGAATTGTGGTACTGATTCAGTTCATACCTTACTGATAAACATCCTAAAAGCTTTCAAACCCACCATTTGTGCATAGCTTCCTACCCCTTAAAAAGGCGCGCAAACGCCCATATCATTTCTCCTTATATCTCATTCATTGTCATATACATCTATATATATATATATATATATATTTAGATTCTAAGTGGTAATGAAAAAGATTATGATTTTACAATGATGTTTATTTTTTAAATTTTTTTGTATAGAAATAATTGTCTAAAATTTTCGATCAGTAACTATATAGTTCCGGAGTCACATACAGATGGTATTTTATATAGGTCATTTTTCAAATTTCCCAATACTTTTCTCAAAAACGTCAAAAATCTGTCGAAAAATTGAAAAACCACAAAATATGCGTTTACAGGAATTTCCGTAAAATTAAAAATTGTTTTTTAACATAATGCAATAATGCAACTAGGAACTTGAAACTTTCACCAACTACTAAAAATAGTCTCAAGAATATTTCATAAAAATTTCAAAAAGATTTGATCAATTTTGAGTTAAGTACAGCATTCTGGAAATTTCTCATTTTTTGTTAGTTTATGTGTAATACAATTTTTGATTTTTGATTTAAAGGAGCACAAAACACAAAAAATAAGCTTTTTTATTTGAAAGAATGTTCAGTTCTAAGGATAATGGTATAGGTTTTACGTTTCTACTCACATTATTCAATAAGTTATGAGCAATTGAAAAAAGGCGCGTGACGTCACTGGGTCCTACTAATCGTAATTGCCTATCTTATACATGTAAAAGTTCCTCACTTCTCACAACGATTTACCCACCTAAACATTTTGTTTTTGAAATTTAATTTACGTATAAATATGTGGTTTTATGTGCTCAAGACGATGCAAGAATCAGAATTGCAATATGATGTTTAGTTTTTTAAATATTAGAAATCTTAAAAGATACATTTTGGTTAAACGGCACATCTTGGTTAGCGGCGCGCGGCATACAGACAATGGGTCCGCCGACCACACTATCTTATCTAATTCTATGTATTTTACACACTACAGTGTAGTGTGTAAAAGCCGGACATACTTCGCACGATGGGTGTACTTCGCACGATAGGTGGTATTCTCTTGACGGGCGTATTAAATTTTAAAGAAACGATAAATTATTTCTTCAGTAAAACGATTCTGAACGAAAGAAGTATATCATAAAAAAAAAAAATTTTCAAAAAATGTCCAAAAAATTTTTTCACATTTTCAAATTTTTCTTGCGCCAAAATCTTTTTTATAGGATTTTCTATCTATGTTTAAATTTTCATAAAATTCGGATCAAAAAATGATGGTTTCCGAGTCGTTTTTGTCAAATTTTGG
>JAIPRM010014001.1:0-11027 GCA_025469315.1 Stegophylla sp. TES_Ste_2020
TTGGAAAAACTACCCAAAATTTGACAAAAACGACTCGAAAACCATCATTTTTTGATCAGAATTTTATGAAAATTTAAACATAGATAGAAAATCCTATAAAAAAGATTTTGGCGCATGAAAATTTTGGAAATGTGAAAAAAAAATTTTGGAAATTTTTCTAACATTTTTTTTTTTCATTTGTATTTTATATTATTAACTTCTTTCGTTCAGAATCGTTTTATTGAAGAAATGATTTATCGTTTCTTTAAAATTAAATATACCCCGTGAAGAGAATCCCACCCGTCGTGCGAAGAACACCCATCGTACGAAGTATGTCCGGCTTTTTTATTTTGCTTGCATAAAAATACAAATTAAGATATTACAATGTTTTTAAAAAAATAATAATAAAAGTCAATAATAATGACGATTTATTAAAAATGTATACAATTATGATTAGCTGACTGATAGAATAACAAAATGAATTGATTAAATGTTTCGTACGAAGTATGTCCGGCTTTTTTATTTTGCTTGCATAAAAATACAAATTAAGATATTACAATGTTTTTAAAAAAATAATAATAAAAGTCAATAATAATGACGATTTATTAAAAATGTATACAATTATGATTAGCTGACTGATAGAATAACAAAATGAATTGATTAAATGTTTCGTAAAATGAGTTTGAAATGTGGAAAGACTCGTTTTGCAATACACAATACAAACCAAATTGAATTGTATATTATAATTATATTGGTAATCGTACGAGAAGTCAGTTTTTAATAGGTAATAATAATAATTAAAATAATGTAAATTTATTTATTTTTTCTCTACAATAATTTATATAAGAACCTACAATAAAAATTTATCAATATAAATTTGCCGCCCCCTAAATGGGCTAAACAATTTGCCGCTCCGGGCAACAAGGTACACTTGCCTCCCCCTAAATACGTGCCTGATAAAAATATTGAATGTGGAATCAAAAATAACCAAACTACTGATCTATATACAATGTAAACATACCACATATTATGATAAAGTTATGCACTATAACCGTCATTAATTTAAATCATTATTAAATGATTTAAAAAGATTAATTAAATAGATTACTGTTTTATTTTCGTGATTTCATAACTCGTATGTTAAGCGTTTCATTAGTTTCATGAAAATACATTATTGAAATCAAGTGTTTTTTAAAAACCATATTTGAATTGTAGTTATTAAATAATTATTAAACAATCAATAAAATTACAAAAAAAATTTCTACGCCTGCACGCATGTAGTACGTGTTTATTCTTGTTTAAAACGAGTTAAGACTTACCTACGTCAGAATTGTTTAAGAAGAAGTTTAGATTACATTTGATATATATATATATATATATATATAACAAAATAAACTAATAAGTTGGCCGTATTCAAGATAGGGTTAGAGGACGTGTGCCAGAGGTGCAATTCTAGGAGGGGTGAAAATTTTAATGCTTATTTTGTAATAAATTTTTGAAAATATTTATTGATTGCGTGTTTTGTTAAAATACATTTTTAAGTTTTAGATACACTATCACACACAATATTTACAATTTTCGCTAAAAACTAAGATACTTGTCGTCCTATATTGTAAATATCCATAACTTTTGGTTTTATTTTAAATAATTGAAAATTCGTATATTTGTCAAGACTTAAGGAATTTATCTGGTCGTCTTCATGATCCTAATGAATGGTTAGATAAATATTCATGTTTTATTTATTCCATAATCGGTATTACAAACACAATATTTTTTATATTCAACACTCGAATCACGCAACTTATTAAACTATTTTCCAAATACTTTACCTCCTACTCTGTTCCAAAGACGTTTTAGGACTGTTTTATGAACACATGTGACACTGCATACTTGCTGTATTGTTATATTATTAATGTTTGGGCAGGTAACGTGTGTTTGTAACTGCGCTAATGTCAAGCGTATGTGTATTTTATGCGACGTTTAAGCTGCATCACTAAATAAAACCTTGTACTGACATTTATCTAAGCATAATGTTACATAAAACATGTTTTAAAACAAACATTATTGACTCTCGTATATCTTAACAACGCATATAGCTAGACTTTTTAGTTAGACCAGTGCTTCGCAATTTTTTTAGGAACACGACCCAAATTTTTTTTCTAAAACCTATCGCGACCCAAATGAATTTACATTTATAGGATAAAAAGTAGTTCTTAAAAAAACAAAATTAGATTAATACTTTTATCACTTATTAATTAATTGGTGTATAATGAATATAATTTTACAAATGTATGCAAATGTGCCACTTCATCATTTTTACAGTGGAATTTGATTAAAAATTTAATTTCTGAGAATTTATATAATTCTGGTGACTCCTCAAAAATTGACTCGCGACCCACCAGTGGGTCACGACCCACACTTTAAGAAATGCTGAGTTAGACTTTTTCCGCTCTCGGTCCGACTCTATGTCCGACCATTTTTAGTTTTTATCTATGGTAGATATTTTATATTAGTTAAAAGTCAGGTTGTTTATTGTCGAAACAAAATTATTCACTCGACGCAATGTTTCGACGAATCAAAAAAAAAAAAAAAATGACCTCTCTAAAGTACCATCTGGGTGTGATTCCGGTTCTATAGAGATACTGATCGAAACTTTCGGACAAGTATTTTTATACGAAAAAGTGTTCACAGAAAGAGAAAAAAAAATAAAAAAAATAAACATCAATTGTAAAATCATAAGCTTTTTCACTTCGTTCAGAATCTAAAAAAGAAAAAAAAAAGGAAGAATAAAATTAATTCAAGTAATTGTCTCTTTCACATGTTGCACAGCGGGAATTTTATTACGTATCTTTTTTCTTATTGAAAAATATTGAAAAAAAAAAACGACTTTAACCGTTTCTCACGATTAACTCGTCAATCTCGTCGAAACATACGAGTAGAAAGTACGTGTGAAACACTGAAACCGAATAGACAACACGTACGTACGTGTACGTGATTATCATTCTTATTGTTTTTTTCAGCCATGTCCGCTGCACACTTTTCCAAAGTTTTTCCTAAAGATTTTTCGAGAGATATTCGATGTCATTTATCGTGGTAGTTCATTCAATGCCCTTTTTCCCCTTTTTTGTACGATTCGTTAAAATTAAAATACACACACAACTCCAGCACAGCAAATGCAAACAAAATGTTTAACAAACGTTTTTTATTTTTTTCGATTTTTAGTTTACTTAGATAAAATCGAAATCGAAAGACTGAACAAATATAGCTTTTTATTCGTGAAATAAAAAAAAAACTATCGTCAGATTTTATTACGTTTGGGGTTTTTACTTTTACGTGTTCGCAAGCGTGCGCGCGCGTGCGCGAGAGAACACAATATATTTCACCGAAACGCAATGGAAAATGTTATACGGTTTGCCAAAAAACTCTTCTGTGTTTTGCTAATTTCTTGTTAAGGTCGAAAACGTTATGAAAGGTTTCGCATTCGCCGTAGTAAAGTTCCTTTGGAAAATACTAACCTTCGACATAAACAATTTTGCGCGACTGAAATTAAGAAGTCAAACACATTTGTGGGATTTTGTTACATTAAAATAGAAGTAAAAAAAAAAAAAAAAAATACGAAAAAAACGACTTGGATAACGGCCAAATGAGAAAAGTTACAATGGTTCACTCCGTCGTAAAAATTTGTCATCGATTTTCTTTTTCTTTTTTTTATACACGTGCGCGCGTTAAAGCTTCACGAAAAACGTCTACGGGAATTATTAGCAGTTAACTTATCTCAAAATGTAAGGGGGAAAAAAAAGCTGCCAGAGAACTGCTCGTCCTCACCGCATAATGTTCTCGCCGTGGCGTCTTTTATTCAGTGGTGTGGTGCGCTGACAAGTGTTCAACGTTGTAAGCACTTCCGGAAAATATATCCTTACATACCGTTTTACACTAAACCCCCCTCATCACGGGGGAAAATGTTACCCTACATAAATATCGAATCTTCGTAATCCAAATCGATACTGTTTTTTTAATATATAAATCAAAGTCCCAATTGAAAATTTAATATATTTGAATAATTTATTCATAAGTTTTATTTCACAAATTAATTAAATTACGACAAAAACCTTAAGGATTTTTGGTGTTTTTAAACAGAACACGTCATGCTAAATTTAAAGACCCAAACTATCTTATTAGCCTATAGATTGATGATGTCTGTTGTGAAATTTGACTGAATGGTATCGAAATCCACTCAAATTGATTAAATCGAAAAACTACATAGGTGTTTTATACATCAATTTGTTTGGGTAAATCAGGGGCGTTATTTGGACTTAGGTTTAGATTTAGATTTTTTTCCATCTGTATTACATTACTGTTAATAATGTCTGAAAACTTTCAAGTTTCTAGTCTTGTTATCAATTTCGGAATTTTAGCGAAATGAATAAAATCGGTTTTATAAAAAAATTTCGTTTACAGTATATTTTGCTGATTTTACTCAATCCTTCGACCGATTTTCCCCACTTTTTGGAAAAGTATTGAGAAATTTGAAAAATAACCTCTTAAAATCTAAGAGAAAATCATAATTCAAAAATTTACTGGTTTAAACTTTTAGATAAATATTTGTATACGAAAACGTGAACACATAAAAAAAGAGAAAATAAACAAAAAATAAAAATAAAATAAATATCATTGTAAAAATAGCTTTTTTGCTCCACTCAGAATCTAAAAGAATGTACTTCATAACTTTGGTATTCTTCGCTCCTTTAGTGGGATACTCTTGTAGATGTATTGAATTTTAAAGAAACGATAAATCATTTCTTCAATAAGAAGATTTTGAGAGAAGCTTCATTTTATTCAAATGATTTTACTTAAAAATTATAAAATTTGATATAACAAAAGAATTTATTTTTACTCGGCCAGTAATTGTAATTCCACTATTAACTGAGAAATGTAACAAAAAATTTACATATGTTAGAAAAAATGTCAAAAATTTTTCTTCACATTTTCAAAATTTTCTCGGGCTAAAATATTTCTAGTAAAGTAAAGTAAAGCCAATTTATGTAACCCTCATACTTTCGAAATTGAGGTTATAGGCACACTTAAATGTTCATCTTGAACTCTTACCTAACTTATAGGTTTTAGGAAAAATACACTCTCAAATTAAGTAAAATACTTACATTTTTCCACACTTTGTACGTTTTTCTACATTTTGTCCCCCAAAGGGAGTTAGATTAAGTTAGGTCATCCTAACTTTCAAAATTCATTTTTCTTACCAAACAAAAAAATAAGGTATCTAGCTTATAGCATGATTTTGTTAATTTTAGTACTTTCTAAAATATTTAAATATTGAGAGTTACATTGATTGGTTTATTAACCGAAGTAATACGAAGCAAAAATACTTATTTCAACCAATGTTTCATAGTGAGCAACCACTGCTCATATTCTCGCCATGTAACTGCTTTTATCCATAAATCGGTACGGTTTTGGTTTAGACGAGTACGGTGGAAATTCGTCTGTTTTTTTTATTATTTTTTATTGAATTTCGGTTCACCAGAACTATGCCATATATCGGATATTCTGTACGTAATAATTGACAGGGAGATAAAAATGGCGAAACGTCGGATTTCCGATTGTTTTTGTACGCGGAAAACGTTTTAGCAAAATTTTTCCACTCCGAAAAAGTGGCTATAGCAGTGAAATGTGTACGGTAAGCATTGACTCTAGTCAAATATTACGCTTTTTAATTAGGAAAATACGTTGCCGTCGTTGTAGCGAAAATGTATTTTAGATCACTGAAGATCTAGTTGTTTGTCGTATCTATCATCGGTGTTGAGAAACTCACTGGACAAAGAAAATTTAAATAAAGAACAACAGATTTTTTTTTTAAAACTGACATACTCTTGAGTATTCTTCATCCCTTGGGTGGATACTCTTTGTGCGTTGATTAAATTTAAAATAAAAAATACATAATTTTTCAATTAAACGATTGTGAATGGAATTCCAGTTTATTATTCAAAACAGTAATTATTATTGTCTGTTTTTCATTGTGTATGTTTGACAATTAAACAAAGAAATTAATCTTTGTCCACTTCATTATTTGTGACAATAATCAAGTTTAATCTATTTTAAAATTTAAAGCTAGTTATAATTAAAAATTGCTTCAACTGATTTTAACGAAAATGTAAACATACGTAGACCTATAATACTATATAACTAGTTTGTATACAATTTCCCACTTTAAAAACAATAAATTAAATACCCATGTTACGAAATAATATTGAAAATAAATCTGCTATTTTTTTTAGATAAATAGTCATTTGAGCTGTAATTAAAAAAATATTATTTATTGAAACAACCTTTAAGAAAACTGCACAACAGTTAGAAAAATACGTGGGGAATCTGTTGGTAAAAACAAAATTCAAATGGATACAGAATTATAGTTTAGTCACATTTAAATAGAAATAAAAATTAGTTTCATACATATAAGTTACAACTAATTATTACTGGTAACGATTGTTAAAATTATTCATTGAGCATCTAAAAATTTAAAAAAATTTTGTATAAGTAAAAAAATACGTGAAAAATCTTTGTGTTAAAAGTTTCTACCGAATTATAAATTAAATGTTTTATGAGATTTCGATTGAAACATTCTAATTGATGTGAAAATTACTAAAAAAGAATATTTAAGATTTATGAATATTTAGATGGACATACGATAAAGGTGATTTACATTTTTAGTTTGTAATAACAATAATTTATAATTTTATTAATAAAATATTTTTAAATTCTTTAAATTTTTAAGAAGTTGAATTCTTAAAAATTCCAAAAATGTTAAAATTAATAAATATAGTATTGGGTGGAAACTATCAGTTGTGAAGTATAGTGATTAAAATATTAATGAAAATTCAGTTAACATGAGATAGCTTTTTTTTTTTTTGAAAAAACTGTTGAAAATTTCGAAAAATGACTTGTTTAAACTACTATACAGTAGTAATTTTTGGTCCATATAGTTGCTTGACGAAATTTTCGGATGTTTTTTTATAGGTTCGTAAAAGTGTTCAGAGAAAAATAATATAATTACAACCACTTCTAACTCCACCCAGAATCTAAAATTATTAAAAATGATATTTTCATAAAAATAAAAGATAAACCCAATGAAATTTGAATAAAGTGAACAAGTAATTGCGCATTTTCAAAACTACCTACTTATAAAATCAAACGGAATATGATGTTATAAGAATTGATTTTATATGTTATTGAATTGATTTTACGAACGAAGGGGGACGCCGCGTCTTCTTGACCTTCCCGAGGGCGCTCTCGAGAACGCCCTTTCCATATAATTATTTTTAAAAATCCAAACCGAAAGAAAATCGCGAAATGAATACGAAAACTTTACGTCGGATATTTTCGTTTTATTCTCGGATCAATTTGATGTTGTATTTATTACGTCTCGAGTTTGACAGAAAATAATAATTTATAAACGAGCAAATCGTTGCTGCAGGGGTTTATTTATACAGCGAGAGGCTTTGGAGAGCCGCAGCGGCCAGTCCGAAATTCGTAAATATTTCAGCAGGGCAACTCGAAGCGATTTCTTTACCTATATTATACGTGTATAATACGTATATATATCGTTATTGGTTTATTCTCAAGAATGCTAATAAAGAGAATAATAAAAATCGAAAATCATTTTCGTAAGTTATCGTTGGTGGGCGATTGTTATCGTTCCACTAATGGATTGTGTGACGCAATTCTTCTCGGGGCTGTAGTAAAAGCATACGGAGCATCGCTGTCGAATAACTCGCTTTCCAACGTTTTACAAAATTTTCAAAATTTACAATTTTTTTAATTGTTTTTTACAAAAAAAAAAAAAAAAAATTAAAAGTAGAGTACGATAGTAACTGCGAGTAATAACACGTTTTTTCCAGAGCTTGAAAGCCAACGGTTGTTTTAATAGTTTCGGTTTCAACTTTGATTACCGGTTTATAAAATATGCCTCAGATGATTTTTACAGATTTTGGTTTCTGTTACTTTTCAGAAAATGTTGTTTCTAAAAAAAGGTTTTGAAACATTAGTCATTAAAAATTCTGTGATTTTAATTTCCAAAATAATCTAAAAAATGCTTTTAAAATATAACTTAAAAACTCAAAAAAAGACACCACAAGAATACCTTTAAATAAATTAATTCAAGTTAGGTTTTTTTTTTTTTTTTTTTATAAACTATATTGCAAGTGTATTTTTTTTGTTTTTACAAATAGTATTTTATGCTATTTGGTGGATAGGTCTTCTGCCATGATCAATTCTTAATTACTCCTAAATTATTAATTTTAAATAAATAATTAGAAAAAAATATTATTTAGCTAATCTATTTTAGCATTTTTTCGCCAATAAAAACTCAAACAAAATTATTGATGCATGGCATACACGGTGTTTAATATTTTCAAACAAAAAAATGCTCTAAAAACTATGAAAATTCCATAAAATTATTAAAAAATGACTGAAGTTTAAATTTGCCGAAAATTTAAAAAAAAAATGCAAAATATTACATTTAATTAAATAAAAAATTACATTTAATATAATCAAAGTCATCCAAAACATATTATTTTTTTCTGTCAGACTTATTTTTTGCAAACTAGATGGCGCCGTAAGAAAGTGAGTTACAGAAGAAAATATCGCGGACGTTTTATCCACCCATAAAGGTGGGTGGATAAAACAAAAAAACAAAAACATTAAAACGTTTTTTTCGTTCTGCATAAAACATAACTGTAAAAATTTAACCTTTATTCTGTCAAAAACTATTTAAAAGTTTTTTCCGTTTTAAAGTCAAGATTTGAATCTTTAAAATCGTAAAAGCGATTTGGAGTAATTCATGTTTACATTATTATTGACGATACAAAATTAACTGTGCGAGTTAATGCGACAACAATTTAACGAGTTTGGTCGTTTTAGTCAATAGTCGAATAAATTAACCATATAGATATAGTCGCGTTGAAACTTAACAACTTTAGCTTAAGCTTTTAATTATGGTCAGTGTTGAGCAAATATTAACTTGAATGTAAAAAGTATCTACTTAAATATAAAGATAATATTATTATAATGTTTTAGATAATGATAAAAGATAATTATAATTTGTCTAGATAAGTGAAAAGATAATGTTTTTTAATTTCATTGCAAATCCATAGTTTAAAAAAAAAAAAGATTTACTTTGCACCTTGATTGGGATACTCTTGGTGGGTGTGTTAAATTTTAAAGAAACGATTAATCATTTCTTCGATAAAACGCTTCTGAGTGGAGCTTCATTTAGTATACAATAAAAGTAACCGTCAATATGTTTAACAATTGTTACTTAATAACAAAATAGTCAGTTCATGGCCTATTGGTACGATTTTATGGTGACCTTATCTCCTTAAAACGTGTTATTATGTTCCATTGTTTTATGTTATTTTTCTACACCTACCAATATTTATAAACATACAATGCTATTTTTAAAAAAAAGAGCCGGACATACTTCGTACCATGGGTATTGTTCGCTCCTCGGGTCAGAAAATCTTGGTGGGTGTGTTGAATTTTAAAGAAACGATAAATCATTTCTTCAATAGCACGATTTTGAGCGAAGTATGTTAATAATGGATCTGGGTCATTCGGCCGACTCTCAACCGACTAACAGGACAATCGACCGACAACTAGTTGACCGATACTTAATATACCGATAAGAACAATTGATCGACAGAAAAATTATTCATGTCAGTTGTTAGTATAATATATTTATCTTTATGCCCTTATAACATATTTTTCAAATATCATTATTTGAATTTGTTTACAGCAGTCTTTCTAAAATGAGAAGGTATAGTTAAGTAAAATAAAAGGTCATTAAAAAAAAAAAAAAAAATGATTGTTATTATGTATTACATAATTTATAATTAATTTAAAATTTTGTTAAATTCATAGAAGTAAATTTGTTTATGATTGCGATTATTTTTTAAATTTTATTTGTTGATTATTTATTATATTTTTATATTTGGAGAGAAATGACCAATATATAACGAAGTGGGAGAAAGGTACGGGAGAAACTTTATCGAGAGGCAATTATAGTGAACCCTCTGTTACAATTTTTCGACTGGGTTAATATTTTTGTGTGTTTCATATACAATTAAAAATTACGGGGAAATTAGCTTGTTTGATCGCATGCTGCCCGTGAAACCAATGGCTGAGCAAGTCTATGCAAAATACAAAGATTTGTTATCGATATTACCGATAATCGTATGAAGAGCGATTGCATAATATTTATCGAAAAAACTCCGACGTTCTTTTTCTATTCGATTGAAGAATACAATTAAAGATACTATTTGACGAATCCATGATATGTTTAGAACGCGTTGCTTCGATTTCTTACAATTTTGAACTTAAACGTGGTGTTGACTAACATGTATATCAAATATTTTTCCACAAAAAAAAAAAAAAAAAAAAAAAAAATGAGCTAGAAGCATTAAAACAAAAATAATTTACCATACCCAGGTAACTCTATATTAGCCATACTCAACCTTTTTTTTACTTGGGCCACATTCAAAAATTTGTTCCTTATGCGGGCCACAATTTGAAATAAAGGCGAAGGTCAAGGAAGGGGGTGAATTAAGAAATACTTAAAATTAGAAATACATTAATTATAATAAATAATAGCAATTATATTTTACAGTTATTATAATACAATGTTTTATTAAATGGGGCATTTGTTTTTCAAACATATTTTTACTATTTTAGTGAAATCAGGTTTTTAGTTACTGTATGATCAATATGTCATCAAGGTGAGTATTTTAGTAATACGATTTCTATATACATTTTTTGCATATTTCAATTTTGAATATGAGTAAAATATTCGTAAATATAATATGTTTTCAGATTGGTTATTCAAAATACCACTTAATATTAAATCGTTCTTCTTGTATTATGCCCGGGATACACGAGGCTAGTTTTTCAAGCTAGGATAGCAAGGTAATAATAGTAAGCTAGAAAGCTAGTAATTTTAGCTTCATGTAAACAGAGCTAGCTTTGTTTTTAAGCTAGCAAGCTAG
>JAIPRM010014002.1:0-11027 GCA_025469315.1 Stegophylla sp. TES_Ste_2020
AGAATAATCGACGCCCTTTGCCAATACTAATTTTTAGCACCCCCCCCCCACACCATCTCTTAAGTATTTTAAAGTATGAAAATTCGTCAAATAGCTACGATTAACGTCTTTATAGATCAGACGTTTTTCGTAAATGATTCTTTATTTGAAACATTTTTTGAAATAATTCTCAAATGTTTTTTTTTTTTTTTCTTAAATTATGAGTTACAGCCCGAAAACCGATTAAAAACGGTAAAATTCGATGTGAACGAGACTGTCTTTACACCGATTTTAGTTTTTCAGTCATAACTCCGAAAATAATGGGTGCTAGAAATTGCAAATTTTTAATACATATTGACAAAACATGTTTGTCAAAAAAAAAAAAAAAAAAAAATTGAGCTAAAAATAGAACTTTGAATATGTAAATGCCTTATGAATAGGCAACTGACGACAGATAACACAGATTTAAAAAAAAAATTTAATATATTACGTGTGTGATATTTAGTGTATGTGTACAGAGTGTGCTTGATCAGCCGTCGACACTTGGTTTTATTATAGGGGTGTATAGGGGTTTATTATTAGGGTGTGGTATAAGTGTAGTGCAGTGGTTCTTAACCTTTTTCTAATGACGGAACACTTGACATTTTATAAGATTTTCGCGGAACACGATGATTTTTTTGTTGTGCACGTCTTGTAATTATTGACCAATGGCCAGATAAGAATAAAAAAATTGAAAGACTACTACACGTTTATTTGTTTGATAAGTATTGACCTTAAGCAATTTATCAAAAATCCAGAAGACTTTGAATGGATTTTAGAGGTAAGACCTCAAGCCCCCTTATTTTCGCATATGGATCTCATACTCACAAGAGTACTCAAGAAATCGAAAAAAAATCCAAATTTTAAGTCTATAATAGTAAAAATTTCAATGAATTTTAGATGTTGAGTGAAGCAAAAAAGCTAGTGTTTTTACAATTTATTCTTTTTATTTTTTTATTTATTTTTTTTTATGTGTACACATTTTCGTATAGAAATGATTTTCCAAAAGTTTTCGACTAGCGACTTTTTGAAATCGGATTTGCCTCTTGATAATATTTTAGAGGTCATTTTTCGAAATTTTGGAAAAACTACCCGAAAATTTGACAATAAAAGACTCAGAACTATTTATTTTCGTTGTCCGAATTTTATCGAAATTTAATTATAGACAGACAATAACATTAGAAATATTTTGGTGCAAGAAAATTTTGAAAATACGAAGAAAAAAAAATTTGGGAATTTTTTCTAACATTTTTTCCCATCAAGTTTAAAATTTTTGGCGGAACACTTATCCCAAGTTCACGGAACACCGGTTAAGAACCACTGGTGTAGTGCGATATCGGCTTCAACAATGAGCAATATAATCTAATTCAAACTCTACAGGTAGAACAAAAAATTTTGATAGATACCTCCTATACCAATACTGAACCGCGGTATCATTTTATTTACAAATCAAATTCGTTTGATTGCACAAAAACGACTTGCCTGTAAATAATTCGATACCTGTTATTTCTGTATATATATATATATATTGTGATGTAGACCTAACCTAATTTGACTTTAAATTTATTTATTATACTCACGATAGATTCATAATATACTAAACTATATATTATTATAAAATTGTGGCAGATAAAATATTTTTATTGTAGACGGCGTATTATATTGGACCTGAACGCGTTTTACGATTTTAACACGGGTTGTTTTGTCCGATTTTTTTTTTTTTTTTTTTTTTTTTTTTTTTTTATGTCACCAAAGACTGCGGTAAAAAATAACCACATTAAATCACTGACCCGGTAGAATTTCTGAAATCCGTAGACTATATTATTTGCAGGTAAAACTACACTTTCTAACCGAAAACGCTGTCACACGGCCAAAATGAAAATAAATGCACACCTCGTGGACATGAAAAACCAAGACACACACACACACACACACACACACACACACACCGATTCGGCCGACGATAATTTAATAATAAGACACCCCCCCCCCGTTATCGCGTCTACCGACGAGTGGCCAAACTCCTACGTTTCCTTTAACCCGCCCGAATATAAAGTGAATCATTTATAATACATCTGTCTACCCAGCAGTACCCCGAGGAGATGCCTTACAACCACCACCTGCACCGCCATTGTCTTGTCACAAGGGTGATGTGACGAAGGACAAACTTTCACGGTGCCAATTCCCCGTGGCCGGTTTCTCTTTACAGCGTACACGGCTGTTTCTAAATTTTTCGTATTCTCTAAATCTATTCGTCGAATGAACCAGATTCTTATTTTGATATTATTTTTGTAAAAAAGCTTTAAATCAAAAATAAAAATAAACAAATAAATAATAATTAATTCGGAGAAATAAAATATTATCTTAAAAGAAGGTTTGTACGATTTTCAATGTAAGACAGTTCCCAGGTATATGTTGAAATATTAAAAAAAAAAAAAACATTTTAAACCGTGTACATTGCGGTGTAAATAATTTAGATGAAATATATAAAAAAAAAAAAATTATTTTTTCTAACCGCAGCCAACAACAAAGCACATCAACATTTTCTTTTTTTTTTTTCTCATTGACTTTTGGACACCCCATTTCGTTCAAATCACGTTTAAAGCGATCTCGAAATGCCAAATTCTTTTCACCGAAAATATTTTCCACTCGGTTTCTTTCACATTTCAAAAACCATTTCCGCATGTATTATTTTCACAAGCACACACCCTTCATATTTATTACTTTAGGGTACAGTTTTTTTTTTTTTTTGTTTGCTAAAATATGAGTTATAGTTTTTGGGAGGATCCGCCGCCGATACACTTTCACTACTCAGCATCTCCACACCGTCATCATCACAAATCGATAAATCCCCCCCTCAGTTATGCGAAGAAAACGTGTGTGTGTGTCATCAAGTTAGAGGGGAGGGGGACTTCTCCTCTTTACATGACGATTTGTAGCCGGTCATGACCGGATATATGCACATATGTTGCTGAGACCACACCCTCCAACACACACGTCCCGGCGGCGGCGGTGTGTTTAATAATTTATTAACAATTCGTGTTCACGGATAATATTTCCAATCTAACAAGAAATATGATCACTTGGGTGTTAATATACGTTTTGTAATTATTGTTATTATTATTTTGTTTTTTTTTTTTCTTTTAATAAACTTTAAAAACCTTTAATAAATAAAAAAATAATAATAATAATAATAATAAAGCGGTATTTTATCGTTCTTAAAACTCTTTAAGCTAAACACTAATGTATTTATGACTTATGTTTTTGTTTTTTTTTAATACCTCACAATTAATTATACGAGGTGATTGTTTATTCGGGGTTGCCACTCTTTTGGAATTTGAAAATTCCCTGACTTTCCCAGGTTTTTCGGGAAAAAAATCAAATTTTTATTATCATTCAACACACATTAAATGGGTTTTTTTTAATTTTTAAAACTTCTGTAGGTGAGTACAACAACAACAACCAATAACAGCGATAGAAATACACGGAGTAAATAATAAAATCAAGTAGAAAACATATAAATACACGGATTGAATATTTTAAACCAAGTACTGTCTATTTCAGTTGTATTAAACTGTAACGATACTATAATAATTATTTAGTCACGGGTGTACAATAATAACAATATTAAGGATGACCACTAGTAGAGAAATAAATTTCTTTATAATGAGGTATTATTTCACTGATGTAAATTGTTGCATTTTTTATTTTATTGCCATAAAAAAACCTTAATTTGGTATCGATCATGAAATTTCCAGGTTTTTCATATAATATTATTCTGAATTCCCTGACTTTTCCCTGACTAAATTTAAATTCCCTGATTTTTCCAGTCATCAATATTTTTATTGTTAAAACTTTACTAGGTAATACGTATAATTCCTGGCCAGTGAGTCCGCGTATATTATATTGACATCGTGGAATATCGGTGAAAAGGGTAACCCTATATTTTATATTGTTAAAATTATTTTACGTGTAATTTAAAAGAAAATACACTTAAAAGTGTAACTTTTATTAGTTGACCGCGAATTAAAAGGAAAATATTTTGAAAATTTTTTTCCGAATGCTGAGAATGTTTGTCGATAACATGTAAATTGTTTCAAAACAAAATCCGAAATTTATTCCAACTCTGATGTTACAATCAAAACATTTCTACGGGTTTTATAAATGATTTGACTATTACGATGATTTTTTTTTTGCGGTTATTCAGAACTCATATTTTCAATTGTGTACCAATCAATTTTGTGTGTTCAAACCAAAAAACTCATTTCAGAAACCGTTTTTCAATATTGTTCAAATGGTCAACATTATTGAAGCGAAGGCGCAAGTGATACATTCAAGGGGTGCTAAGTAGGGCTATGTCTTCCAGAGAGTAGTTTTATTTCCCCTCCCCCCCTCATGCTATTTATGCAGACAAATCCCCCTCCCCCCCCAAACAACATACCAAAATACGCTCCTGTGAAGGTGCCTTATGATAAAATCAAACTTTCTCGATTTTACTCATGATTAGTAGTAACAATAACTGAAGCGGTAATAAATTGACTGTAGAACGTTAAAAAAAAAGATGAAGTCGATTCGAGCATTTTAAATTAGTAATTAGTCGATACGCAGAATTACTTCCACTTTATATATTTTTATTTAATGGATTGATAAGTATTTTTACAATAAATTTATGAAATTTTAATCTATATTTCATTATATTCACAAAGTTAATTTTGAGGAAATTGATTTCCAATCATATGATTTATGTTTTTTTAGCGAAAAACTTTTTTTTTTTATAAAAACAAGCGGAATTCGTATAATACCAAAGCGCTGACTAAAAAAACTTTAGCACGAGTTCGGTTTTTTTTTTCTCGCTACAAATAATTATTGATAATTTACATACTTGCTAATTCACTGTTCTAGAAACGAATAAAATTTTATTTGCAAAAATGATTTTGGTATTGAGAAAATAATTCGTTTTGTTTTAACACGGAATTGTATTTGAGATAAGTCGATATTTCCAAAAAATACACATTATTCTCTAAAACACTAATGTATACGTTATAATATATATATTTGAAAAGAGAAATACGAGAGAAATTTTAATTCGTCCCTATTCAAAAACGAAAGTTAATTAATTACTCTTGTGGCGAGAACGAGCTGATTTTGTTTTCATTATATTCGTCGCAAAAATGGAGAAGGTTTCTTTTAGAAATGCCGAGGGTTTTTTTTTTGGTAACTAACTAAGCTAATTAACTTATGCCGTGGTTTTCTCGTATAATAATTAAGTATATTAAATTTATTCATTCCTCTTGTTGTTTATTCCAAGTTAATTAAATTGAATATCAATTATTATTTTGTAATGTATCTAGGAAATAAAAAAAAACCAAAAACTACCGTTTTGTTCATTTGCGTTCAAAGTGAAGCCATCCACATTTTAGGTTTATGCGGTCACTTTTTTTTTAATTTTTTTTATTTTTTGTATAATTAGCACGTAAAGGCTCCAAAAGTTTCGTTTAGCTTTTCAATATATCAATGAAATTTCGGTCGTTTGATATCATTTACACATTTAACAAATCGAAAACAGAATAAAAACTGTAAATTTTCTTGTACAATAACCATAATGTTATATGCCTACTTATATTAATCGATTAATTGCTTAAAATAAAATATTTTAGTCTCGTTATTATTCTGTTCTAACATTCAGAACTTTAAAAGAAAAAAAAATCATTATAATAATTGACTACTTTTAGTAAAAATAATGTTATATATTACTTGTATTATATACATTTTATTAAATAGTAAAATATAATTATGTCAAAAAAAAATCCTTTTTTTTTTTTTCTATAAATTAGAACTTACCACACGTCTATCGCCCTTCTATAATAATTAAGGGGCATTTTAACAGTTTCAAATTTCAAACACCAAACCTTACCGACCAAAAATATTTATCGAGCTAATCTTTTTATGGTATTTTAAGTAGAAATATCATTTTTGACATAAAATATAGAAATTTAATATTTGTAATATTATTATTTTAATCGCGTTCCATTTTCAACTACATTTTTTTTTTTTGGATTCTGAACAAAGTGAAGAAGCTAGTGTTTTTACAATGACGTTTATTTTTTATTTTTTTTTTTTGTGTACAATTTTTCGTATGGAAATACTTGTCCAAAAGTTTCGTTCAGCAATATTTTTGAAACAGGATTTGCCTCTAAATGGTACTTTAGAGGGGTCAATTTTTTGAATTTCTCAATTCTTCAATTTTTTTGACCCAAAATTCGACAAGGACGACTCGAAACCCATCATTTTTCGATCCGAACTAGAAGAAAATTTAAACATAGATAGAAAAAAATGATATAAGAAAGATTTTGGCGCGAGAAAATTTTGGAAATGTGAAAAAAAATTTTTGGACATTTTTCTAACACACTTTTTTTTGTCGTTTATTTATTTTTTTTATTACTACCTAACTTTCTTCGTTCAGAATCGTTTTATCGAAGAAATTAATTTATCGTTTCTTTAAAATTCAATTTACACCCGTCAAGAGAATACCACCCGACGAGCGAAGTACACATTTTTTTTTTTTTTTTTTTTATATTTGGAATCATATATATATATATATATATACAAGCTTTACTTGTACCTGTACTACTGTTGAATTACGGTAAAACGATCCACGTTTGCGTGAAAAGTAAAATTGACGACGTAAATGAATGTGTGGCGATTTGTAAAATAATTCCGCGCCAGACATTTGAAAATTGCGCCGACCGTGTATCGTGTAAGTAAAAAGGTTTCTTGGGGGGGGGGGGAAATCTAAGCCTGGAATAAAATTATCCGCTGAATCACGTTCAGCATCATCGTTTTCCCGTATGCAATGATTTTGCCACATTGTTTTTAAATTTTGGATCGTACACGCCACCATGTGCGCCGTTCGTGAAAAATGGTTTTTCCACAGTGCTATTAATATGTACCCACCGGACGAGGGCCCCGTTTTCCGACGATATTGATAACAACCGATTTTTCCTCCGACCGTCAGTGTTACCAACCCGTATAAACAAAACGTCAACTACACGCTTGGAACTCCCAGAAACATTTTCACATTCTCATATTTTATTCCACACTGATAATAATATTATGTTGTTTTAAATTTCGAGCATAGACTGTATATGTATAACTAGGGCTGTGACTGTTTTAGGCACTAAAAACCGAGAAAAATGACAAAAAAAAAAAATGCAATGCAATGCAATGCAATGAAATATGCACTTAAAATGTCAAAAATTATAGTATAAAATGATTTTTAATTTAATTTTTATATTTATATTGATATATAGGATATTATATACATTATTACATTAGTAAATTAAATTTTACATGCTTAAAAATATGTTTATTTAATAAAAAAAAAAAAAAAGAATTGTTGATTTTTTGTATAACACTATTATTCACCTGAAACATTTTTAAATTTTTTTTTTTTTATAATAAAAGCCTGTGTAAAACAAAAAAAGGTTTTCGAAAGATGTTATCTGATGGAATTTAATTGAAAATGAACTAAAAAGGGAAAATATGACTTAAAAATGCAAAAAAAAAAAAAATGACTTGAAAAATAATTAAGAACGTCAATAATGGAAAAAAAAAGCAAAATAAAAATTTCAAACACGGATTCGTTGTTAAGTAATACAAATTATGTACTTACAAAGCTTATGTATGCGAATCACCAAAAAAAAAAAATGCACTTTCCTACAAATCCCGAGTTCTAGTAATAACTACAATAAAACGGACGTATTTGAATCTTTTTTTTTTTCAACAAAATTATATTTATATTAATTTTGACTATTATTATCACAAAAAACGTATAAACTTTGTTCTCTTTGTCCTCTTTTTACACTCGCTTCTTTTTCCTGCTCGACAACATTATATTATTATTATCCAAAGAAAATACATTTCACTACAAAGTTCAAATAATAAGTACTAATCTTAAAACTATATGATATAATTATTAGAAAATAGGTCGCGCGGCATCGGTGAAATAATTCTAAAGACAGGTTATGTCAACCGAATTGGTCGATGGAGTTGACGATCCCAAGTGCCCGCAGCAGCTGTCTACTACTACACGCCCACAAAACAATAATTATATTTTTTGAATATATAATATGGCGATGGGACAATGAATGGAACGCCGCCGTCATTATTTCACTGGCTTTTTCAAACGCAGTATTATATTATATTCTTTTCTATCACGTTATTTTCCAATTGTTGGCGCCGCCGGGGAGAGTGTCACACAAGTAGTAAGTACGAATTTTAACGTTTCAAAATAATATATAAAACGAAAACAACGAGAAGCGAGCGGAGAATAAAGGAAAATAAAAACAACGCGCGACGAATAGACATTGCAGACAGTGGCGGCAGCACAGTACGTTTAGCAGTTTTGTATTTGATTCGACGTAATTAATGAAATTCGTTCGTCTGTCCGTCATTTCTCAAAAACAACTTTGGACTTTTAGAGAGTTTTAACCATCATTTATAAACTGTGAACGACATTGTTACGAAGCAATACACAGATTAATATGTTTTATACCTCGGCCAATAGAAATTTTGTTTTAATAACTTTGAAAGCTTAAACGGTATATTTTAATCTCTCGCCATTTATGAAAGTCTCGTTAAGTATTTTTAGGTAATGTTTTAGAACGATATTTATTTTTATTTTTATTATTATTTTTTTTTTTTAATTTAAGCCCACGAGGTGTAAGTTTCGGTTTTCGACTTTTACTTAAATATTTTTTTTTTCACTTGGAAAATATATACATTAATCATTCAACGGACCTGTAAAATAATGACTTTAATCGTCGTTCTGATATAGCTACTGAAAAAATATTGCAAAAAGTAAAACACGAGTAGGTAATTAGCCTTCTAACTCAAATATCAACATTTTTAATCTTTTATTATTTTTAATTATTTATTTATTTATTTTTTTTTTCTTTAGGTTTTTTAACTTAATTTTTTTTTCCAAATTCAAACGATGAGCACCGTAAGTTTAGCATATAAATCATGCTGATGCTCAAAATGAATGCATACCAAGTTTTTTTTCGAATTCATTGAAAAATATAAGTAAATAAAATAGTAAAACTTAGTCGTTACTTAAGAACTGACATTTCCAAAAACTTGAAATTTTCACTCAACAAAACAGTCCAGTAAAAAGTTTGTTCAGAAAAAATTGGCCACTTTTGAGGTAAACATAGAATTTTTAAAATATCTTTGATAATACAATTTTAAATTCTGAAAATAAATACACGATAACTGATCTATATTTCTTACAGCCCAAAAAAAAAAAAATCTCAAAAATCGTAAGTCAAAATTAAAATTTGTATAAAATTGGTGATTTACACGTAAAACAAAGATTTTTTTTTTCAATCAAAACCTAATAAATTTTAAAATTAATATGACGCACAAAATTTTAGATTCTAAGCGAAGCGAAGAAGCTAATGAATTTACAATTACGATTATTTTCTTTTTTTCTTTTTCTGTAAGCATTTTTTTTTTTTTTTGTATAGAAATATTTATCCAAAAGTTTTGATTAGCGACTTTTTGAATCAAAATTCAATTTTAAATTTTATACTTAGCATTTTTCTATACTCGCATTATTTCAAAGGGTTGTAACTCGTCATTTTATTTTACTTTGATTATTTTTTTTTTTGGTTGCAATAGGAAACTCGATAGCAGCCAATTAATCAACCATGGTAACGCAATAGTCAATAAATATTGACATAAAATTTGTTGTAGCTTTTATAGCTTTATAATTTATTATAGTTTTTATGGAATATTTGATAGCAACCAATTAATTTGTTGAATGTGATGACTATGTTTATTTTTTAATTATTAATTATTTTTAACGTTTGTAACCACCGTAACGAAATCTCCGCACAGAATCGTTTTATTGAATATAATTTATGATTTCTTTAAAATTTAACACATCCACTAAGTGTCGCCCGAGGTGCAAATAGAATACTATTGGTGCGAAGTACGTCTTATTTTAAAGTTTTTCTATTCATTTTACTCTCATTCTATGTATACAAAAAAAAAAAAAAAAAATCGTAGTTATCAACTCAATAAATACATTTTTATAATCAATTTAAAATTAAAATTTAAGAAAAATATTAATTAATTTATCATTACACAGGTTCAACAATCGGGTAAGCACGTTGAAAAAAGTCATTCCAATAAATTGTTACAAAATGTACAAACTCAAAATATATTTCAGCAAGTATATTCACAAACAAACGAACAGAAATCTTATCGTATAGACGACATAGAGTGTTCGAACGCTTTGAGGGTGGTGCAAACGAACGTTATAATAATTACTATCATAATTATTGCAAGGGGAGGTGTGCGAGCACCACCCTGTGCAATTGCGCAAATGATTTACGCGTACAATAATTGAAGGGCAACAACGAGACGAGTCCACTCTTTTTCAAAACTCACTGTATCGATGTTATCGTATACAGATTTTTTTTCTTTACATATTTAATAAGACAAGTAGTCCAATGATCCTGTTCATGGAGTTATTGAGTAAATGGACTTGTCTGGTTTATAATATTATGGACAAAAACGAGCGCTAAGTCCGGACTCGTCTGGTTTTGGACTTGTCTTGGTTTTCGAAAAATGTATTACAATTAACGAACGAAAAACCAAGTAAGTCCATATTATGTTTCATACTTCCAAGTTATTTTAGAAGATCAAAAAAGGTATTTTTAAAATCGAAATCAATTTTACTCAACTATTAACATATTGTAATTAAAGATACTGTTATGTCGAATTTTCGAATGAAAAAAAGCCGGACATAGTTCGCACGATGGGTGTTCTTCGCACGACGGGTGGGATTCTCTCGATGGGTGTATTGCATTTGAAAAAAAAACGATAAATCATTTCTTCGATAAAACGATTCTGAACGAAGGAAGTTAATAATATGAGCAAAAAAAAAAAAACGAAAATTGATTTTAATATATACACCTAATGAATACTCCTATAAATAATTT
>JAIPRM010014003.1:0-11026 GCA_025469315.1 Stegophylla sp. TES_Ste_2020
ACTCAAGATTTCTTAACGATAGGAGAAGTGTTGAGGATGAGGATGAGTGAGAAAGATATTTAAAAAATATAATGTAGCCGTTGACGAGCACGGATTCTGTGATAAGGTGTAAACAGATTTTTTTTTTTGATATTTCAAAAAATTCTCTCATTTTTTCTTTTTCTCCAGAATCACGAGTCACCCTTACACTGGATTTATGTCACCCTAAGGTGACATGTCATCCCGGTTGAGAATCACTGGTGTAAATAGTAGACAAATATAACGTTTTGCTGTTCAGAGAGTTCAGACCATGTGTCAGATTATTTATTTATGGTTTCCTGTACAGGTTAAGAAACCTATACTGTACGATACAGTTACCGTGGTTACTTTAATTGTTTACTCTTGGAAATAAACTCAGGAAATATTTAATAAAAATGAAAATTTTTTATTTCTTCGATATGACTAGAAAAAAACATATTATTTCAATAATCTATGGCGCAATTAATAAAGTTATAAATATTATTTTTGATAATTTAAAATTTCCCTATAATATAAGATAAATGGTCTAACTTCCCTGCATTCCCTACTTGCATTTTTTTATCAAAATCTCCCCGCGCCAGGGGAAATTCCCCGTCACCTGACAACACTGAAGCGGCCCATACACGATCAATATTATTGCTCAATATTTGATATCGACAATAATATTGATCGTGTATGTATCATATTGAAGACATGTTCAATATATTGAAACAATCAAAGTTATTTTGATTATATTGATAGATTGTCAATATTATTTTTTTTCAAAATTGCGCAACTCTGTTAATAGCTTCTCGTGAGTATAATATTTTCTATTTTTCAACCACTCTTTTGACCAAGTTTTTCGTTGTTTTTTACCTTTTTTAGTTTTTTTTTTTTTCATCGAGTGACAAGGCAAGAGCAATAGCAATAATCGCGTTCTCTTCGCTAGACATTTTGACCGAAACTGAATAATATATTCAATATTTATTGATCGTATGAGTGCAAAAAACATTGAAATATTTATTGAAACATTTATTGATGTAATTATTGAGCAATAATATTGATCGTGTATGGGCCGCTTAATAGACTCAATATTGATGCTGATTTAAGAGTTAAAATATCAAACATGCAGTCGGACTTAGACGAAATTATGAACAAAAAAGAAAGATTTCACTTTGTTTGAAGGTGTTTAATCAAATAACTTTTTTTATAAATACATTTTTATTTATTTTTTTTGAGAAAATTTGTTTCTATTATATTACGAAAATTTTTATAAAATTAAAAAGCCGGACATACTTCGCACGATGGGTGTACTTCGCACGACGGGTGGTATTCTCTTGACGGGCGTATTAAATTTTAAAGAAACGATAAATCATTTCTTCAGTAAAACAATTCTGAACGAAGAAAGTTAATAATATAAGAAAAAAATGCGAAAATTCGGAGTGCCGGGCTGGAATCGAGCCTGGTGCAGTCGCGCACTAGGCCGGTCCCATTACCACTAGGCCGCAACACATAACTTGACTATGTAGGTGAATTAATAGGTATGTAGTATAATAACCGAAAATATTGAATTTTCAAAATAAAAAAGCCGCACATACTCCGCACGATGGGTGTACTTCGCACGACGGGTGGTATTCTCTTGACGGGCGTATTCAATTTTAAAGAAACAATAAATAATTATAATAATTAAATATGTGTTCTGTATTATACCTAATGTGACCATAATTTTTTTCATTCAAAGCGGGACGCCTCTAAATTTTAATTGGTTAACTTTTAAATTTTTTGCGTAAAATGACAACACTATAAAGAGTAAAACACAGTTCGTTTTTATTAGAAAAAAAACATTATTTCTTTTACATAAAAATGACAACAGAAAAACAAAGAAGACTAATTTTATAATTATGGATTAAGAATTAAATTATTCGGCTGATTTTAGATTCTGAACGAAGCGAAAAAGCTAGTGTTTTATAAAGATATATTTTTTTTCTGTGAACAATTTTGTGTGGAAATACTTGTCCAAAAGTCTCGACCAGCAACTTTTTGTAACCGGATTGCCTCTGGATGGTATTTTAAAGGGGTAATTTCCAAGATTTTCAATTGTTTTCTCAAAATTTGGGAAAAACTACACAACATACGACAAAAAAGACTGGAAAACCATCATTTTTTGATTTAAAATTTATGAAAACTTAAACATAGGTAGACAGTTAAATTATAAGAAGTAGATATTTTGGTGCAAGAAGAAAATTTCAAAATTGTGAAAAACAATATTGAATATTTTTTTTTGAGGGAACGCTTTTTTTTTGTACGGAAATACTAGCCTAAAGTCTTGACTAGCAACCTTTTGAAACTGTGTTTGTCTAAATGGTACTTTAAAGAGGTAATTTTTCGAAATTCTCAGTTTCTTTTCCTCAAAATTAGCGGAAAATTACCTAAAATTTGACAAAAAAGACTCGGAAACTACCATCTTTTTCCCGAACTTAATGAAAATTTAAACTCAGATAGACAATAACATGAGAAATATTTTGACATAAGAAAATTTTGAAAATGTGGAATAAATTATTAATACATTAATTTCTGTTTAATAAGTAAGTCCATCACTTTTTGAAATTCCTCCTATGTGGGGACCTCTCATAGATTTGATCATTCAAACATTTCTACTTCCTTGTCAAACTGACACTACTGCTAGAAATATTCTTTATTTGTCTTATAAAAATCGGCCACTGTGGTTCTCACATTTTTTTCGTTAAATAATTCTACCTACTAACAGTACCAATATGTTTTTGGTTGTCATTAATAAATTTGTGCTACATTTTAGTGAAATAAAATCGCATAGATCAAAATCGGGACACTTTTGGATTTTTTGGAGACAGTGGGACACAATGTTTCAAAGCGGAACTGTCCCGTCCAAAGCATTGTAACAATTTCCGGTTCACCTACCTAAATTATGTTTTTTCACGGGTAACAAGCCACAATTTTTTTTTCGATTTCCGCCATCAAGAATAATTCATTAAAATGTTGATTTCTAGTATAGCATAAATATAAAAAAAAAATTCTGGTTTCGTAAGGTCAAGTTAGATTACAATTACAAGTGATGTATACTCGTATAATACATTAATTATGTTATTTTTATAAATAATTAAAATTATTATGTGAGAATAGGAAGTACATTAAGTAAATAAATATTATCATATTTAAATATAGCGTATGTATTGCCTATAATAAAATTAACTACTGCTAATGAAAGCACGGATATAAAGTTGACCGACTCACTTCATTGTATCAAAAATAACTCAAAATAACCCAACTTGACCTTCATGAATATATATCAAGAAATTTCAAAAAATTTTCAAGTCTACTGTCAGAAATCACACGTACGCATTCGTTGTTCTAAAATTAGTCACCCGATTATCCTAGAAGTTCGAAGATAATAAAAAAAAATCCTTTTAAATTGGACTATTTGTAGTTCTGTTTTTGGAAGTCTAAATCTCCCTAGGTGATGAATATGAGCATTTAAAATTAGTTTAATTACGTTTTACTTCTGTTAACTAAAAACACCATTTTAAAAATTCAATATTACAAATTCTTTTTTAACAAATAACCCACTAAATCGGCTCCAAAAAATGTCATATACCCAACTGTGAAATATTATTATGATAATGAAAAATCGGACCAATATCCGATTTTATATAAAAAACACAAAAGCATTGATTTATATACGTATTTATTGTTATTAGATTAGCAATTTAACTCGGCATATTAAAATTAAAAAAAGACGGACATACTTCTCACGATGGGTATTCTTTGCACCTCGTGTGTGAAGCTTTTTGTCGGTGTACTAAATTTTAAAGATACAATAAATCTTTTCTTCAATAAAACGTTTCTAAGCGAAAGCTTCACACACTATATAATAATAATAATAATTGGTAATAAGGAAATATTTAAAAAAATGTTATTTAATAATGATGGGTATTCGATATTTGTGTGCGTGCGTGCGTGCGTGCGTGCGTGCGTATGTGTGTATGTGTGTGTGTGTTGTGTGTGTGTGTGTGTGTGTGTGTGTGTGTGGTGTGTGTGTGTGTGTGTGTGTGTGTGTGTATGTGTGTTAGCGTGAGGTGATAAATATCTTAATGAAAATAAAAAATGCAATTAAAATCTATTTTTGTAAATTAATAAATGATCAACCTCTCAGTAATTAGTTTAATGGGCATTTCAGTCTTTTTGTAGAAATTCTTGAGATTTGGGGTATTTTAGAATTAATTTTTTTTCCAAAAATAGGTACATCGAATAAAATTCACCAATTTTTTCAAATGTTCAGTAATAGTCCATTATAATTAATTAGTAATTAATTAAAAACCTTGTAAAATTTTAAATTATTCATCCATGAAACATTTTCATACACCAAAATATTTGCAATATGATCCTCCATCTATGCACTAAGTTTCATAGAGATCGGTTGTACCACTTATTTTTTATATGCGTTTAAGAGGGTGTAATTTTATGTAAAATTAATGAATTCAGTCAAAATACTAACTTTCATGGGTTATAAAAAAAAAGTTGACTTACGATTTTCGAGATTTTTTTATGACCATTGATTATACAAATGAGTATGTTTGTGTTAAATTTTTAGCTCTTAGTATCTATACATTAAATTTTATGAATTAAAAACTAACAAAAAATAATAAATTTTTGAAATTTACAAAATGCTATACTTATCTCAAAATTGGTCAAATGTTTTTTAAATTGTTATGGAGTGTGTGCGTAACTATTTTTAGTAGTTAGTGAAAGTTTCAACTTTCTAGTTCCATTATTTTAGAAGTTATGTAAAAAATAAAATAAAATTGAATTTACGAAAATTCGGGTTATGTTATTTTTTCTCAACTTTCAGGTATTCTAGGCATGCGCTTAGAAAAAGTATTGAGAATTTGAAAAAATTACCTCCTAAAAGTACCAACTAAACAACATTTCCGATTTACTGATCGGAACTTTTGGACGAGTATCTCTACCCGAAATCGTGATGTCATACATATGAAAAATAAATAAATTAATTAATTAAAAAAAAGAACACACAGATTTGTAAAACCAATAAATTCCTCTCTATCGCTTAGAATCTAAAATACAAATATCTCAACAAATTTTGGCATTAGTAGAATTCATTTTTAAAAAGTTTTAGGTAGGTACATATACATATTTTTTGGAAATATCCAAATTGTTCATAATAGAAAGTTTATAGGTGATACTTGGGTGTTCTCACGAGGGATAGATCCCCTCCCAAGATGAATTTTTAGATTCTGAGCAGTACGAAGAAGCTTATGATTTTACAATAATGTTTATGATTACTTACAATGATTTCTTTTCTTTTTTCTTTTTGTACACACTTTTTGGTGTAAACATACTTATCCAAAAATTTCGTATAGTATAACTCTGTAGATCCGAAACTATATACTCAGTTGGTACTTTATAGAGATAATTTTTAAAATTTCCCAATACTTATTTCAAAGACGTGGAAAATATGTCGAAAAATTGAAAAAAAAAGCAAAATATGCAATTACCAGAATTTTCATAAAATTGAAAATTGCTTTTTAATATAACTTCAAAAATGATGCAGCTAGAAATTTGAAACTTTTACCAACTCCTAAAAATGGCTACGAAAATTTTTTTAAAAAGTTCAAAAAGATTTGATTAATCTCGATTAAGTCAGCATTTTGAAAATTTCGGAAATTTATTGTTTTTTGTTAGTTTTTATTAAATAAAACGTTTGGTTCTTGATATTAAGACTTGATATAATCTCACTCACATATATGACTAATAAACATTAAAAAATCTCGAAAATCGTAAATTAACTTTTTACTCTATAACCGTTTGAAGTTAGAATTTTTTCTTTGTTACTTTTACCTAAAATTATACACTTTAACGTACATAAAAGAAAATTGTTTCAACCGATCTTTTTGAAACTTAGTAGGTATCTAAATAGAGAATTTCAATGCGGATATTTTGATGTAGTAAAATAATTTCTTACGGACGAAGAATTAAACATTTTTTAAGGTTTGATCGATAAAACATACAATTTTAACGAAAATTACAATATGACTTGAATTAATGATACATAATTATTATATTAATATTCAATATTATAATATTAGAGTTGTGAGGTGAAACCACTTTTGCTTAATTTATAAAAAATTATTCATCCTTCTCTATTGAAATATTCTGAGAACGCCACTGAGATTAAATATTACAATTAATATAACAAAATTCAAAAATGTATTTTTATAGTTTTTCTTCAGGAAATTTATTTAGAACAAGAATAGAACAAAAAGCGTATTTGCACATTAGGTATTCTTCGCCTCCTCGCGTGGCATACTGTTGTGATTGTATTGAATTTTAAAGAAACGATAAATTATTTCTTCAACAAGACTATTCTAAATGGAGCTTCAGTTTATTCAAGATAATTACATTAAAATAATATATTTTGTTATTTTGCTATTTATTTTTACTCCGCTAGTTTTATATTTTACTATGAATTAAGGAAAGCAACTACAACAAAAAAAAAGATTTAGAAGAAAAAAGTGTTAGAAAAAAATTACTACATTTTTTTTTTCATGTTCCAAAATATTTCTCATACTATTGTCTATCTACATAGGCGTGGCCACGGGGTGTGCAGAGTATGCATTTGCACACCCAGCGAGTCTTAACCTAAAAATGACTTTTATGGATTAATTTTGAAATAACAATTTTAATTTTGTACGCGAGTACCTGTATAACATATATACAATATAACAATTATTATTTATAGGTAAAGAAACATATCTGGAATCTAATGATAAAATTTATTTTTACTAAATTTAGAGTTAATGTTAAATAAGATTTGAGGATTGAAAATTTTTTTTTATTTTACACAAAATATCTATAGTATCATACAACTATTTAAACAAATAAAAAAAAAGATTTATAAACAATTTTTGAGATTTTTTTAAGGCTATTAAACTTATTACTTAATAAACTTGCATTACATTTTTAGTTTATGTTATCAAAAATGCAAAATTGTATAAGGAAAAAACTTGCAAAATATGAGTCATTTTCAAAGATCAATATTTATCCTAAGAGGGTCATATTATTTTTAGTATGTATTACATTGTTATTATTGGTGATATTAGGAGAAAATTTCAAGTTTCTAGTACTATTAGTTTTGTAGTTATAACTAAATTACAAAAATCGATACCGTGAAAATCTAATTTATGGCAAATTTTACCACTTTTACTTAAATTTGAAATAGTTTTTCCTTGTTTTTTAGAATATTGAGAATTAAGAAACAAATTATCTCTTTATAGTACTATTTAAAACCTAGTTCTGATATATTAGGTTTCCGGGCAAATATATTGGATTAGTTTTACTACTAAATACTAATTTTACTGCTTGAAATTAAACAACATTTAAAAAAAAAACTATTTATTTTGCTTCAATCAGAATATGAAACATATTTTTTTTATTTATTAACTTATTTTATACGCAGTTAAGTTAAAAAATTTTGGGGATGGGTGTACAAATATTGTACTTGCATCTCCTGCCAAAAATGTCTGGCTACGCCTATGTCTATCTATATATAAATTCATATAAAGTTTGGATTAAAAAATGATAGTTTCTAAGTATTTTTTTATCAAATTTCAGGCAGTTTACCACAAATTTTTATAACACTAATGAGAATTTCGTAATTATCTCCCAAAAGTATCATCTAGAGGCATATCATGATTAAAAAAGTTGTTGCTAGAAACTTTTAGACGAGTATTACTATATTAAAACGTCTATTCATAGAAAAGAAGAAAAAAAAGGAAAAATTAACATTATTGTAACAACACTTAAGTTTTTCGCTCCACTCACAATCTAAAATGTATAGTGCATTGAGAACAATGAATTAAAATTGAAATCGTTATCAACTTGAAACAATAAGATAATAACTAGTTATAAACTTAATATTATAGCATAATTTATTAAACCTATTTAATTTAGTTTTTTTATTCGGTTTCCAAAACAGAACTACATTAACTACTTCCAATTTGGGTAAGTATTTATTAGCTTATTATTATTACTATATAATAATATATATATTAGGTTATTTAGAAAATTTAAGTGGTCTTTCCGTGTTTTTGGAAAAATTCTTAAGAAATTAAAAAATGACGTCTTTTATATTACTCTCTAGTGTAAATGTTTGATCTAAAATTAACCGAACAAAACTTTTGAATATATTTTATAACAAAAATTTAATGAATGTGTATACTTATTTCAGATTAGTCATATAATTCTGAAAGTCGAATATACCCAACACCGTTGGTATTTTTCACTACTTGAGTGGAATACTCTTTGTGGGCGTGTTAAATTTTAAATAATCATAAAATCATTTCTTTGATAAAAATAATTCTGAGCTGAGTTTCAGGGTAATAAACGTTATTTCATTTAATTATTCGTGAATTTAATCAATTGAAAATTTACTCAACTGGCTTTTAAAAAAATGTAAATATAATTAGATCTACATATTATAGTACATTTACCTGCCTAAATTATTAAGTTTTTATAAAACTTTCAACCCTTAAAAGAATAAGATTAAAATGTTATGAAGTAAAACAAAAATAAATCTGTTATTTTTTTTTGTATCAACAGTTAAATGAACCATATTTATAAAATATTTAAATGCCTGTAAAAAATTATTTCTCTAATCAACCTTCAAACAAATATGGTCTGAAGTAGAAAAACGCGTGAAAAATTTTAAAATATAAAAAATATATACCAGATTAGTAATTTTATGATGTTTTGATGGAAAAAATCTTTATTTTACATAAAAATTACAAGTTTTATCTAATATCTAACGATTATTAAAATATATACTCATGATTTTTGGTTTTTTCACGGTCATTAAACACATGTATGAGTAAAGTTGTACTGAATTTTTAGTTTTTTATATCAAGAATTAAAAATCATATTAAAAAAAACTTACAAAAAATGATATAATTCCGAAATTCTATTAAATGTTTTTAATGTATATTTTAGAATTTTCTATAATTGGAGAAATTTCATATCACTAGTGGTTACTTAGTAGAGTTCAGTAGTTCCGACCACGGTTATCTGCACGTATAATCTAACCGTGGTTGTAAAATTAAGTATTACTAAAATCGATTTCATAATTTCCAAATGTCCGGTATATTTTATCGTCTTTACTTAAGTTTGAAAATGTTATCTTTGTTTTTGGAAAAATGTTTAAAATTTGCCTTTCTTAAGTATAATGTGTAGGAAATATTGTACCGACAACATAATATAATGCTACACGAACAGATCCGAGCATTTTGTTTTTGAGCTGAAAAAGTATTTTGGTAAAAACAAAAATAAACGTCTCTGTAAAACCACAGGCTCATTCGCTTCGTACAGCTTATATAAATCACACATCGTTGTAATAACACTGGGTTTCTTCGCTTCACCGGGAATGTAAAAATAATAAATACGTCATCGTCACGCCTGACGTACGTTTATCGCTCCGATCAAACGTGAATTTATACCATTAATCATTCGTGTAATTACGAGGATCAACGGTTAACGAATAATCGGATTACCTACCGAACAACGCGATCGTTGACGTTCGTAGTGTACAAATATTGAATGGGTACAATAATCGACGGTACAACAACAACAACAGTCGAGTACGGACCGAATGGAAAACAATTTTGACGGCGCAGACAGTTTTGTATATAGGTATACAAAGCAATGGTGCACACAGGATTATTTTTCGGGGAGGGTTATTAAAAATTTTGAATCAACCACTTTATATCATTATGAACTACATAAATTACAGATGACTATCTGTTGGATTGCAAAACCACTGTAGCAGCTAGTTAACCTCTAAAATAAAACGATAAATTAAAAGTAAAATAGAACAAATTTATTTACCACCCACCAAAAATTAAAAATTTTTTAGAGCCCAAGGTAAATCAAAATTTTAAAACGATATCACGCATTAAAATTAGAGGATATCATTTGTTCTTTATGCTTTGAAAATGGTTTCTCTCATAATTCCAGTAAAACTAAAGTAAAATGAGGTTATACAGGGTCATAAAGCTTTGTAAATCAAAAATATTCCTCAATTCGACATAAAAACCTAACTTGGGATTAAAATTTGACATAACTTCTAAAATAATGCAGCAAAGGACTTGAAATTTTCACCAACCACTAAAAATAGTCACGAGAAAATTTTATAAAAATTTCAACAAGATTTGATCAATTTTGAGTTAAGTGCAGCATTTTGAAAATTTCGGAAATAACTCATTTTTTGTTAGTTTTTATGTAATAAAATTTTTGATTTTTGATATTAAGACTTGAAAATTTAATATTATCTCACTGACATATATGTCTACTTGACCTGAAAGAATCTCAAAAATCATCAATTTTTTTTTTTATAACCGTTTGAAGTTAGAATTTCGACTGAATTCGTTAGTTATACCTAAAATCACGCACTTTAACGTACATATAAGAAAATTGGTTCGACCGATTATTTTGTAATTTGATGTCTAGATAGAAAATTTCATTGCGAATATTTTGGTGCAATAAAATTACTTACGGACAAAGAATTAAACATTTTACAAGGGTAAGACTGAAAAAAAGTCGAAGAAAGTACGGACACTAAATGGTATTTGTTATTCGTTTATCTTATCGTACGTATTTTTCGACGCTAAATTTAATACAAGTCGGTTATTACGGTGTGGCCTTTGGACTGCCGCCCAAATACATTTCTCAGAGCCGCAACGCCTTATCAGTTGTCACATATTACACGGACTGCCATGTATATGTATACACCAGTGGTTCTCAACCGGTGTGTCGCGACACCCTAGTGTGTCACGTATTAATGTTAGGTGTGTCACCAATATAATTGTTTATTTATATTATTTTAGAGTTTAAACTGTATAATCCTTATACTGTAAAGAAAAGTCCACACTACATCATATCACAAATATCACACTGAATTTTTTTATGAAAATATAAAATCTTTAGC
>JAIPRM010014004.1:0-11024 GCA_025469315.1 Stegophylla sp. TES_Ste_2020
TTTCAAAAAGTTATTGATCGAAACTTTTGGACAAGTATTTCTATACGAAAAAGTGTTAACAGAAAAAAAAAATAATAAACATCATTGTAAAAACACTAGCTTCTTCACTTTGTTCAGAATCTAAAATCAATTGTTTAGTCAAAAAAAAAACAAATTTCGCTTCAAAATTCACGTCTTACACTTCATGCAACGGTAGAAAATTTTTTTCGGATAGCAATAGTGTAAATCCGTCTCTGATCTTTTTATAGTTATTTATCATTTTAATTGTCCGTTATAAATAGTTTTTATTGAAAACCACAGACTGTCCTACAAAGGGTAAATAGCTCAGCGAATTCGCAAAAAATATTTGCACTGCGAATGAGTGTGTACAAAGGGGTGTGTAGAAAATAGAAATGCCAAATCGCTTCGTCGTTTTCGCGAATTTCGATTTAAAGACAGAGTATATAGGGTTTAAAAGTAACATATTAAATGTGTGTACACATATTTTTTGTATTGTCTTTTTTTTTTTTTTTTTCCTTTATAATCAGTATTAGTATATTATACAACACTAGCGGGTAGAATATTTTCTTACTTTTAATCCATATAACCTTTTAATAAACCTTTCATAATATTCTAAGAAAACTCACGCGAAAATTCTCAAAGCAGCTTATCATTTGTAATAGTTCGTGTAGGTACCCTTTTGTGGTAAAGCGCGGGGTTGGGTGTTTAACGGCTCCGGTTTAAGTCGGAGATTTTCTACTTGTCGCGGCAAAATACGGGGAATTAGTGTTCTTTTATGGTAGGTATGGAAAAACTCATTTTATTTATTTTTTCATTTGTAAGTTTGAAATTTGCAAATCTTTTATGAAGTGATTCTATCTCTGGATTTCTAGACACACGTCATGTTGTGGGAGTGAAAATATTTTTATTTTTTTTTTTACTTTTTTCGGTTTGTCCTCTTCTCAAAAGTCCGGCACTCGCGCTTACGATTCTGATATATATATTTTTTTTTTTTCATTTTCTTCTTTTTAATTAACGTATTATTTTGTAGGAAATTTCTAATTTATAGAAAAACCGATCGCGCAAACGTTTTATTTCATATCGGGTAACGGGTATTGGATAAAAAAGTGTGCACTTCGCTCGTCGGATGGGATTCTCTTGACGGGTGTATTGAATTTCAAAGAAACGATAAAACACATTTCTTCAATAAAACGATTCCGAACGAAGAAAGTTAATAAATATAAAAAATAAAAAACGTTAGAAAAATGTCCAAAAATTTTTTTTTATATCCCACTGTGCGACACACTCCAAATCTTGAGTGTTTATTTATTTATATTTTTTTTTTCTATCATTTATCATTATTGATAATTATTGATAATCGATACACATTTTTTTACCTGCTCGCGCGCAGAACGTGAACAACTACAGAAACGTCGTGTTTCACAGTTAGTTTTCAAAGTTTGACGTTACAATAATATATTGCGCTCTATAAATAACTATCACGTTGTACCGCCGCGCGCTTTAATTAGTAATTTCAGTGGAATTAGTCGTAGGAAGTTGCAACGAAGTGGTTAGGAGAGGTCGTATCACACACATTTCGAGTGTTTTGACATATGTTTTCCGTACCTATCGGACATTTTAAGCCGCCACCGCGCCGCCGTGGTGGTGTCCGATGAACCAAAAACGTTTATGCTTCTTCTTCTCGATTTTTTTTTGAAATAAAAAGGAATGTAAAAAACGACAAAAAAATATTTTGGAACTGAATTTTATACCCCCTAGTCCAGTGGTTCTTAACCGGTGTTCCGCAAAAATTTAAAACTGAATGGGAAAAAAATCTTAAAAAAAATTCCCAAATTTTTTTTCTTTATATTTTCAAAATTTTCTTGCACCAAAATATTTCTAATATTATTCTGTCTGTCTATAATATTAAATTTCCATAAAATTTGGACAGAAAAAAAAAAAAAAAACTAGTTTCCGAGTCTTTTATTCGAGTCAAATTTTCGGATAGTTTTTCCGAAATTTTGAGAAAATGATTGAGAATCATGGTTTTTCATCACTGTTCATTAAAATTTATAATTTCCATTTTAAAGCTTCTTTTTTTTTTTTTTTTAAATTAGAAACAGATGGCTATTAATAGATACAATCAATATTGTCGACATACTTAACGAAATCAAATCGTTTTTGAATAATAGTTTGAATTTTGAGTGTTATGTTATAGATACGGTTTACTTTATTTACTTTTTTCATTTTTTATTTAAACCTTATATTATTATATTATACGATTTATGTCTCAACAGTTAATCTTATTACATGATGCAATATGGCAATGGTAGGCTTGTGAAATAATTACATTACGAAGTCTGAAAGAGATATTATGTACTTTATATAATTATTAAAAATGACAGTTATAACTTTTACAAGGGCCGCGTATGAAATTAAAGAATAACTTTTTAATTGTGATAAATTGCTATTGTGTAAAATTTACTGAATGTTATATTTATTAAGACATGTGGATGAGTTATGAGTGGAAAAAAAAAATAAATATATTATTAATTGATTGATTCGATTCGAGAAATGATACGGATTTCAAAATGTCGTGATATTTTTCCAACTGAAAATTTCTTCTCGATTTTAACTACATTGTGATGGAAATTCGATCATTCTGTATAGTTACGTTCTAACGCCAATTATGTTTAAAACTTCAAAGCGGTTTGATTTTAGTTTAGAATCTTTTTTTGAAATGTGATGGTGGTGATAGTTTAATAGTAACGTTTATACTTAAAATTTATCTTGAACCTATCTACAAAAGTATTAAGTGACTTACTCAAAATTGAGTGTTAATTGATTGTATTTAGTTAGCGTGTCGGACTTTTTTCTTTCTTTTTGAAATCAGTTAATTTCTTGTTCTAAATGATTAAAAAACGACCAGTCCTTATAAATATCAACACATTTAGTGTTAATAATCACTTTTTAGATTCTGAACGAAGTGAAGAAGCTTACGATTTTACAATGATGTTTATTTTTTTTTTCTCTTTCTGGAAACACTTTTTCGTATAGAAATACTTGTCCAAAAGTTTCGATCATTGCCTCTATAGAACTGAAATCGTACCCAAATGGTACTCTGAAGAGGTCCAATTTTCCAATTTCTCAATACTTTTTCCAAAAACGGGGATAAACTGTCTAAAAATTGAAGAAAACAGTCAAAATTACCGAAATTTCCGTAAAACTGAAAATTACTTTTTGACATAACTTCTAAAATAATGCAGCTAGGGACTTGAAATTTTCACCAACTACTGAAAATAGCTACGAAAACATTTCATAAAAATTTCAAAAATAATTGATCAATTTTGAGTTAAGTACGGCATTTTGAAAATTTCGAAAATTTCTCATTTTTTTTTTTTTTTTTTGTTAGTTTTTATGTAATATAATTTTTGATTTTTAGTGGAATAAGACTTATCGAAATCCACCAAGACATATTATTATTTCATGTTATCAAAAAAAAAAAAAAAAAAAAATTGTTTTTGAAATTACCAATTTATTTATTCTTATCTCGCAATAACTGAAACCGAGTACAGACTGTGCGTTAAAAATCGCTTAAATATTAAAACGTGAATTGTCTGTACAATCTCCACTCGGATTGTTGTCATTCACAGGGAAGCGAAATTGATCGCGTTAACGGCCGGGTAGTAGTGGATTTTATTTAATTAATTTCCGGAGCGCGATTGTTAGGCGATATACACTCGCACTTTATCGAAGTAAAAATCGATTTTATTGCACGAGAAACTGATAATAATTAGATTCGAAAACCATTAAACGGTCCGTTACTGTCCGACAGTGGCCCGTGATACGTATTTTATAGGCGATAATAAACAATGTAGACATTTCGGTGCGCTGACTGGAGTAATGCTAACGCGGTTTCGGCGAGGGGTGGGCCGCGGCGGTATAATGAGAGACGAGAGGAGGTGGGCATTCCGGAGAGGTACTCGAAAACCCTGTCGGTGGTGTCGAAATAAATTAAACGTTTGTAGATTGAACATATCCCTGCAATAAATTTGAGTCGTGTATTCGAGATTATATATTATACACTTAAAATGTTAAACTCAAAAACAGCGGAGTAGCGTGTGGAGGGTGTGGGAGGGGTGGTCAGCCCCGGGCTGCACTTTTTGTGGGCGGCATTTTTAGGAGGAATGTTGTTCATAAAGTTGTTTCGCCTTAGTTAGTGCTAATTTAGAAAGTAAAAAAAAAAAAAAATTGTATACTTAGCTTGTCTGATGTGTTCTTCACACCTCGGGTGGGATACTCTTGATGCTTTTTACGGTTGTATTGTGAATTTTCCACGACCATTTTTAGTAATTGGCGAAAGTTTCCTAGCTACACGTTATTTTTGAATTTATGTTAAAAAAGCACTTTTAAATTTTACGGAAATTTCATATTTTGAAAAAGTATTGGGAAATTGGAAAAATTAAAAATTAAATTTGTATTTTATGCGTACAGTGGCTCGTCGAACACTGTACAATTATTCGTCCATATTTTCAAATAAGGACACGACGAATGGTTGTAAAGTATTAATACATGTATTTATAAATCCCTTTTTTATATAGTGATTGTTTGTCGTGTGCTCGTTGTTCCGTGACATGAATGCAGTCGTGTTAACATCGTTCAACGTAAGATGTGACTTAGGAAATAATGACGTGTTTTATATGTTTCCTCCGTTTGCATGCATTCTTCCGATTGGCTGTGTACGGGCAGATTTTTGAAATAACAAATATGAGAAATAAATTGACTATAATATTATTATAAATATTTGTACGAATAAAATGACCGAATGCAAACGTCGTAATACTCGAATCCCCCCGGTTATCCTCGTCTTTGTTACACACTACTCTTTCCGGGGCCGCAATCATTTTTTATTTCTTATCGATTTGTGTTTATATATAATTAGGGCTGTGAATTTGTAGGAAAGGGCATTTTTTTTTTTCATCCTCAATAAATTATTGCAGGATATATGTCCTTCAAGGTAGTGGTATAAATTCAAAATATAATCATGAGTTATTTATGTATAGTTTTTAAATACTTATTTTGAGAATAATAGGTTTGAAAAACGAAAAAAAAACAATACAATTATATACCAAGTAAATAAAAGAAACACATCCAAAAATATGAATTTTTCGAAATTTTTTGAGATATTCTTATTCTTTGAATTAGAGTAGTATAAGCAAATCTGTGTGACCAAACGAAAACCAATTACATCACGGGATTTCGATAGTAAATTATATTCAAAAACTAATTGTAACAACTTAACGTTTCTCGCTAAGAACGATAAGACAATATAATTTAGTGTTCCAACGGCGAACAAACATTTTAAGTCACAGATAAATAATTAGTTTGGAAATCACAGTCGTCTGGGGCAAACGATTCAGCTGTGTTCACTAGGTCGGCCATTATATAACTACTGAGCTTGTATCATAAATAAAAAAAAAAAAAAACACGTCGTACAAAATTTATTATTGTATTGTATTAAATTATTATTGGATGTGACATCGGTAGAATAAAATACTCACCAGGTGCAAGATACTTAATATTCAAAAGCAAAATTAGTAAATTATGTTGTTCTTCCATGAGAAGTATACTTCTATACTACATTATAGTCTATAGTGTCTCCATCTCTTAATATAATCCTATTAAAAAAAAAAAAAAATTAACTAAATGTTATACCGTTACACAAATCCTTATACTCGTATATTATGTACTACGTAGGTTTGAGCTTTAATGATATTATGACGTTTGTGTTGTCAAGTCCTCTTAAAAACTAATCCTACACAAATGCCACTGGTGTTCCGGTCTAGTTTTCATCGTGTGCGTTCTACAAAGCTGGACCGGATTCAGTTATTTTGTGTACGTTAGGGCAGGTATTAATTCTCTGTTTTTTTTTTTTTTCTTGTTTAAATCGAATCAGGTCGTACTTAACACCGCTACTAATACAGAAATCATGAGAAAAAACCACCAAAGAAAAATTGGTTATTAAATTGTGTTTTAAAATAATTAGAAAAATACCTTCTGGAAAGCATTAATTTTTATTTTACGTGCCCAAAAAAGATTATAATACTTGGTAGAAAATACACACGAGGACTGATTAATCTATAGGTACATTCATAATTTGATAACAGTCGATGAGAAATGTTGTGAATGGATTAGTGATTGCTGATGAATAAAATAAAATATTATAATACAGATAATATATTTCGTGTCCTATATACTATATAGTGATATTAAATACTACTAGGTTACAAAAAAAAAATCACAGGGTAAATTAAATGGTTCCTTTACCTCCTCCCGCGGAATTCTCCCTTGGTTTGAATACAAAGGACACTACAAGTTACACCACGTAACTGACATTTTATCAAAAATATGAGTATTATACATGAAAAAAATTTGTAATCTCCTTGCGCACATATTTCATAATCAACTATTATCTAAAAATGTTGATGATTTCCCTCCGAAATCAAGTTAGTGGTATTTGGCGACGACAAAAACTCACGTAATTAATATTATTTACGTATTAACTAAAAATAATAAAAGTGCAAACAATTTTGATTTCGAATCGAAGTGAAACAGTTTTTTGCTTCTCCCGAAAAGCATCCAAATTGTAGAGATACACTGTCCAACGGATAATATTGTGGATTTCCAAAAGAGTTTTTGCCGCCGCGTTCCATATTTACGATTATAATAATTATATTATATTATACGACTTAATACGTTTCACTTTTACCGACTTTGTAACACGTCGCGGGAATAGGCGATCTCTCGGTATCGACAAAAGTTTCATAAATCCCAGTAACTGCTCGAAGTGTCCCGCAGCTTCGTCGACTGACTGTTCGTCGCTTTCGCACGTCGCCTACCTACTCCGACCGTACAAACCAGTGACGACGGATCCAAGGGGGGGGAGTAATAGGGTAAATACCCCTCCCTTTAGCTACGTAATTATTATATAAAAATGTATTTACATTGTGACTTGTGAGAAATACTAGTTTTATTCAGCGTTATATAACGATAATAAATTTTAATTACCCCCTCCCGTCCTTGAAAAATTTCTGGATCCGTCCCTGGTACAAACCCAGAGGTTACCACAGAGATGGCACAAAAAAGAGGCTGTTATTCAGGTGATATAAGTTTACGTGTAGCAAAATGAAAAAAAATTATAATCTATTAAAACAAGGATTCTCAACCTGGGGGCGCCCCCCCCCCGTATTCACACGAAACCACATTTTACCACGAAACATAATGTTGTTTATGGTTATATATTGTCTTTTTTTTTTGTAAGTATCGGTCATAATTGTGTAACAACTAACAATACTATTTTCAATAATCTGAAGAATGTTATTATTATTAAACTATTTTATTCGTATCAATATCCAACATTAATAATTAAAGTCATGAACCATGATGTATTTGTATATTGTAAATAACATAATATTATTAAAATATTCAATCTTATATTAGTGGAAAGGGGCGTGATCTCATATAATTGTATATAAAAGGGGTCATGAGCCTCAAAAGGTTGAGAACCCTCGTATTAAAACATTTGGCTATCGATAACTGAATTATTATTGAAAATTAAGTACTGAAGCGAACTCCGGCCAATATTTTAGTGTTCTCAGACACGAATTCAAGGTGTTGGGTTAGGTGGGGGGCGATCACCACCTACCCAACCCCTCCCCAGAAATTTTAAAATGCATACTCGGTTTGAAGCGTATTCGATCTGTTTTTTGTATCCTTAAATTTAAATCCTGTAACTAAATTTAAATCGACTGAAAATAAGCAACAATAAGTTTCACATGAATAATGCTTATTGAAAATTGTTCAAATGTGTACAATACTCAATTATAATATTACAATTTTGAAACGCATAAAAACTATAGTGAATATTATGTTACTCTTAATTATTTTTAGCTTTTAGTAATTATGTTCAGATGATAATCGCCTATTGATTTAAGGAACACCAACGTTTCATTCTAACTGCAGTGCAAGTCGCACTTTGACAGATGAATATGTCAAAAGTACATTTGACTTCACTTCAGTTTAGGTATGGAAAACACTGAATTATTGTTCAAATGCTCCGTTTTGACTTTTAGCAGTATAATCCATAATAACTCTATAACTTTACTCCCCCCCCCCACGAAAATTGACGTTTATATAACAAATAAATACATTTATTTTTCATTGAACAGTTTGATTTTTGTAGTTTTGGCACAGTAGACAGCAATTTTTAGAATAAAGTCTAATAATCTGTGGGTAACACGCAACCGATATAGAACAGTTTTGCACTTTGTTACTCTTAAAACACTGTATAGTCTTGTAATCTGAAAAGTAGAGCTGAAATTCGTATATGCGTTTGCACAATATATTTATTTTCATTTTTGTTGATTATATCGTCGTACCCCACGTGTGGGCGAAATGTGTTCGCTAAGAATACAATATACATATATTTTTTAGTATAATTTAGCATACTTTTTTCAACTTTTACACATTTTAAAGCATATTTTACGTGCGTAAAGTAGAATTCTGTTTTTTTATGGCGGCATATTACACGACTCCGAATACTGTGTAATAGTGAATTCCGAAATTGAGTTTAACCCAACATTCAAAATCTTTAATCCTAATCGAATCTCTGATTTTATTTTCGTCAGTATGAATCGAATTCTGACTTTTTATATAACGAATAAGATTAAAGATTGTGTCGTGTGCGATGTACTTTTATCATACGTAAGTATGTAAGAAACAAATAGAATTTCATAAAAAAAGTGTTGTTTAAAATTCGTAAAACTTTTGTAATACAAACACAGATTTACTATGTTTCGGTGTATTTAAAAAAAAAAAAAAAAAGCTAAGAAAATAAACGGCCATAACCATTTCTATTCCGTTTTCTTTCACTATATTAAGACGTAATCTAAAGAAAATAATTCAAAATTCATTGAAACAAACCAATGATTAATTGCAATTATTATAATTTTAAAATTTCGAGTGGCAAAATGTTCATGAATTCGGGTAAAATTAGATATTTTCATTTTTCACTTCGTTCACTTTACCTTTTGATTGGCTTTAACGTAAATAAATCATAGCGTTTTGTGTGTTACGCGTCATTTGCATGTTATTGTTTTTAACTGCAGTAGTTGTATATAAACTTAGCACGATAGATGTGACATAAAATAAAAACTGGGTTTTTTTGAAACAATACAATTCATTTTTATATAATATTATAATAATTCAAATGAGTTATTAGGGGTGGGGGAGGGTATTAAAATCAATTACCTAAACGAGTATGATAAAATATGCCATCTTACAAATTACATTTCATGGTTTAATGGTATTTTATAATAAAAAGTCTGAGTATGGTTTTTTCGAGTAAACATATCACTGAAATATTTACCTGTAAAGTTGTAAAATTCAAAATTCCTTTTGGAACGAGAGAGACAACAAAATATATAACAAGAGTACGAGTGGACCATAATTTATGTTGATCTAACCTAGGGTGACCATACGTCCTGTTTTATACAGGATCGTCCTTTATTTCGGTTCTGTGTCCTGTTGTCCTGACAAACTTAGAGAATCTAGGAATCTAGAAATCTTGTGGACACCGTAAGGTCAATTTTAATCGTAAAACAACTTTTTAAAGAATATGTCGAGTATTGAATTTCATACATTTCTTTTAGAATATTCCAAATTTTGTTTAACTGAATCACTACTTCGGAAAAATACGAAATATCAAATCAATATGAAGATTTGTCATAACAGTCACCATCAAAATGAATTAACAAGTTTTTTTCAGAAAGTAAAGTATACAATATACATGAATAAAGGAATTGAAGAAATTTCAAAAAATTAATTTAATTTAATTATGTTATTTTTATGTTTTTCAAAATAATGTTTTTGTGTTTAACTTTAATCTATAATAGGTAGTTTGAAAATTATACTTTTTCATGATTCAAAAACATAAATACATATATATATATATATATATACACATAATAAATACTTATTTATTTAAAAATATTATAAAAAATATTTTTGTCCTGTATTTTATTTTTTCAAATATGGACACCCTAATCTAACTTAACCTAACCAATGGCGGATCCAAGGGGAGGGGGTAATAGGGTAAATACCCCTCCCTTGAGCTTATTATATAAAAATGTAATTACATCGTGACTTGTGAGAAATACTAGTTTTGTGTTCAGCATTATAACGATGATAAATTTTAACTACCTCCCCCCCCCCTTTGAAAATTTTTTTCGGATCCGCCCCTGAACCTAACCTAACCTAACCACACAGGTAAATGTGCAGTATTCTTTATTAAAACGAGGTGTTTACACCGACAAGACTTTGATGTGTATTTTTTGTGCCCGACCCAGTGAGAATGACGTCTTACTCGCAGTTTATTTGCAATCAGTGCACTTTCAGGCAGTGTGCAATCGATACAATTTACCGTCTGCCGCCAACACAAATTATTCAACGTTCGCACGGCGGCGTATAATTTATCCACGGCGGATCGTAGATTATTCTTAGACGCGAACGCATAATGAAATTTAATGGCCGGTGTTATTTGCACGTTTCAAATTCAAATGCGCTCCATAAAAAACCTTTTAGCCTGTCACTATACATAATCAGTGTGCGATCGACTCGGCGGCGGGACATTGTAATGCGCGAATTTCTCCCGTCTCGCCCCCATAACAAAACGTATCTAGATTTTAGATTGTATTATCGTGATGTGCGAATGCACGTCACGGGGTTGCTGCACGTCGTTTGGCCGTCGGGGTGAATTTATTCGCGAGAATCCGAGTCAAGAGTCAGTCGGTAAATTAGTTTAGTCGAATAACATTTTATTATACTCACTGCGGAAATCGGTGGCTGGTGTGATTCGAGAAGATTCTCAGTGGAACGCATTGGCGCAACTCGGAAAACATTTTTTTTTTTTTGGGGGGGGGTGAGGGGCTCATATGTTTATTTCATTAATTTAGCCTCCCAAAAAGGCATTAACCTTATGCAATCAT